>JAGDQP010001988.1:0-34933 GCA_022664845.1 Lepisma saccharinum | reverse complement strand
TTCGTTTCATTGTTACACTATGAGTATAAGATATATGTTTTGCCTACATAAGCAATTTAAAGTAGGAAACGTGTATAATTATTTGGCGCCCTTTGGGAAAGAGGAGACGACACAAATTTCCAACAAATTCCAGCTGAATTCTTTCACTATTGTGAAAAAAGTTTGTGAAACACTTTGTGTAAGCTGTTCCCCGTAGTTTATGCACAATTGACTTCACGATTACTATTGTTTTGTCCTGATAACGTTGCAATGAGAAAGAGACTCTAGGTGACATTGTTTGTACATGGCATTTAAGTGGCGTAATGTGACTTATGAATTATTTGTGGTGCCATTGATATGAAGAAGAGTTATACAACACTAAGATGGAGAGGACATTCGAAACGTTTCGTAACAAACGTAAAACGTGAATGTTGAACTGTGACACTGAACACTATAAGTTGTTCGCCGACAGCACTGTTGTTTATGATGAATACTATAAGTTGCACGCATGCAGCACTGTTGTTGACTTGACCGTAATCAGTGTAGAGCATTGTACAAGAGACGATGGGAGGGAAAACTTTGTGGATACTGTTGAATGAAGAACTTCTATGATATTATGATGAAGACAAATGAATGTGGCGTGTGGAGGAAAATTGAAGGGTGTGTGTGAAGAAATTGAAGTTGAATCCCATGCAAATAAAGTGTCATTCAATTATCCTGGTCGCCTGTTTGTGTCAGTGTGTACCCTGTAACCACTTCTCTCTTGTAAGTGCTGTAGGTCTCCATATCTTAAAATTGTCCACAGAGTGAGTGCCGTAACTAGATCCCTCTTTAAGATCTAACAACTCAAATGCCTTATTTCCCACGCACTTGTGACATAAGAAAGGACCCAGATAAACGTAAAGAAACTTATATATCTCTTTATTGAAAGCATTACTCGACGGCCTGGCCTTAAGAAAAACTAGGTCATGAAGCTGAATCGATGGAAGATTTTCACCTTTTTCCTTAAACTTAGCGTCGCGACGCTCAATTTTTCGACGACGTTTGAGATCCGCCATTATCAGACGTTGACGCCATGCAGAGACATCATCGGTGGAGTTCTTGTCTTTCAACGTAATCTGTGACATGCGCTCGATGCCCACCCTGGGATCATCGTTGAAATGAATTTATACTGCTGACAGACCGGTTGTCGTGGAAATGGAATGATTGAGCAGAATGACAATCTGCGAAACAGAAAGTGTCCAGTTCTGGTGTTTCTGCGAACAGAAAAGGCGAAACAGACGAGACATGTCCTGGTGGACTCGTTTCACTGGCCAAGAAGCTGGAGGATAGGGTGTGGTACGGAAATGTTTAATATTTCTAGTAATGGGACAAGAAGTTTTCAAACTGAGGTCCATTGTCCGAAATAACTTGTAATGGTACACCTAAGTGTTGAAAATACCTGATCTCCAGAGCTTTAATAATGCTTAGAGTTGTAGCACTTCTTAAGCAGTAAGCTTGGACAAGACGAGAATAACAGTCTATGACTGTGAGTAGGTGTGTTTCGCCATATCGGCCACGTGGAAGAGGACCTATGAGACAATGAAACCCATAGATGGAGCGATGTTTAGTGCGCATACAGGAAACACAATCGTGAACATATTTTGAAATGTCCTTTCGCATTCGGGGCCAGTGGAAGGCGCGCGGAATGCTCGAAAGAACTTTATCCCTACCAAAGTGACCCATTTCGTGGTATGATTTGACGACCTTGGATCGCAACTGTGAAGGAAGATATACGCGGAAACGGTCTGGGAAGCGGAAATCTTTGATGGTAAGAACACCGTCTTGCAACCTGTAAAGGGTTGCAAGATTTCTTTCCTTAAGGGACTGTTCTGTCATGGGAAGCGTTAGATGACACAGATGGGAAGGGTGGCGATGCCTTGGACGCTGATATTGTTGCAGATTTTGCCTCAATGTATTGGATGATGGTAAGATACTCAGAGTCACTCCGTTGCATTTCCATGAGTTGTTCTCTGGTGACACGAGTGACGTCGTCATTCAACACACTGAGAGCATATGTTCTGACAATCTTGTGTTCCAACGAAGGGAGGAGACGAGTGAATGCGTCTATGCATTCATTAAGCTTCCCAGGCACGTACTCAATGGTGAAATCGAATCTTTGTAGCTGCATGAATCAGCGTGACAGTCGCGGGTTCCAGGAAGAGATATTGTTAAGATAGGTGAGAGCTTTATGATTCGAGAGGACGGTAAAGTGTGAGCCAAGCAAGTATGCTTCCCACTTTTTGACGGCATACACAATGGCGTAAGCCTCGACTTCTGTGATCGTGAATTTAGACTGCGCAGGGGACAATGTTTTCGAAAAATACTCGATTACTCTTTTGTTTCCATGATCATCATACTGAAAAATTGCAGCCGCAATAGCCTGCATATTTGCATCTGTCTGCAAATAGAAAAGTCTCTCATGGTCTGGAAAAGACAACATCACGTCCTGTATTACAAGTTCAACAAGCTTGTTGAAGGCATCTTCGCAGGCTTCGTTCCATTGCAAACGTGACTCCTTTTTCAATAAATTGAAAAGGGGTGCAGCAATGACTGATAAACTTGGTATATAA
This sequence comes from Lepisma saccharinum, assembly GCA_022664845.1. NCBI lineage: Eukaryota > Metazoa > Arthropoda > Insecta > Zygentoma > Lepismatidae > Lepisma > Lepisma saccharinum. The sequence continues at coordinate 32,342 of JAGDQP010001988.1, read as the reverse complement.
CGACGATGCCACCCAATGATACCAAGCCATCTCCTCAGAGACTTGACGTTGTGTTGTTTGGGGAAACGCCTGATGTCATCGGCCCCTGTTTTTTTATAGCGGTGAGGCGTGATATGAAAGCTGAGGAACCCTGTCTCATTTTAAAAGAAATCGCACTTGAATAGGTTAAGCGTCATGCCGGAGTGTTTTATTTTCGTGAGAACTTCGTCTAGTAATGAAAGATGGTCTGTGGGGGAAGAATTTGCGACACATACGTCATCTATATATATATAATAATTTGACGTGTTAGATCATCACCGAGAACATGGTCAAGGAACATGTTTATTGATGTCGATCCATTTTTCTCACCGTTCAGTACTACGCAGTACTGGTACTGCGTACGGGCATACAGAAATGCGGTGTACGGCCTAGATTGAGGGGAAATCTCACATTGTAGATATAACATTGAGAAATCTAATGTAGAAAATATACTTTTACCGCTAAACTTATTGAGAAGCTCATCTATTTTCTCGGGCCTTTGATGATGTAGTGGTGTTACAGCATTAGCAGATCGTAAATCTGCCACAAGACGTATAGATGGCAGCCCATCTTCGCTTATAGACTTTTTGCTTACCACGTGTAGAGGGTTAAGGTGAGGGGAAGAAGCTTTCTCAATCACGCCCAAGAAAAGAAGTTTCTTAAGTTCACGGCTAACCGCCTCACGATACTTATGAGCGATAGGGTATGGTTTTCTGACAATGGGTTCAGTATATGTGATACCAAAGTGGTATTGGAAGTCACGACACAGGCCGAGGAACTTGGCAAAGACGTGACGGTGTTTGAACAGGATATCGGTCAAGTTTTGCTTGTATTCAGTAGGGACATGAGAGACCTCGACAGCCTGCAGGATTTCGGCATCGGTGGCAAACAGTTCCGGATGATCATCGGGAGAAATGCCCCGCCCATTAAAAATCTCACTACGAATGTCGAGACACATTCGGCCATAAGCTATCAGGAAATCCTGATGATCATTCAAAATATTTTCTTCATCGTCCAGTATGACGTCATCAGGCTCGAAATTAAGATCTTAACTTTGATCGAGGCTGCATTATAATTGAAGATCCCAATGTGTGCTTGGTATGACCTGCTTGGTGGGAAACTGGGTACTATTGACGCTTTTGCATTTCGCTCGTTCACTGACTACCGGCAAAAGATTCAAAATGGCGGAAAAATCAGAATGGTGGAAAGTAGCTGTGCAGTTCCCATAATCCAATACAGCTCGCCACTGCGTAAGCACGTCTAGAGCAAGAATGATACGTTCATTAATGTTCGGTACTACAAGAAACTTAACAATGATCTCAAGTTCACCGAGTTGAACCGGAATAGAAGTTTTTCCTCTTACGTCGGCACGCTTGCCACCGTGAAAGCCAACAAGCTAGACGTACGGAACGGGATTCAGACGTGGTGAGGATACGATAGTACTTATTTTTGACCACATTTCAGTACTGATAAGTGATGCCTCGCTTCCTTCGTCAACCAAGGACGTATATTCTTTCCCTAGAATACTTACTCTTATCTTTGAGCTGCACGTGCATTGAAGAAACTGTACCTGATTGTGGGACGGGGCTAGTACTTGTTAGTCATCACTATCATCATCGCCGTCAACAAGATTAATAAACTGGGACGAATCACTTTGTTGGTCCACGCAGAGCAACGACTGCCTTACGTAAAGGGTCTTGCATCATTTCTCTTTTCGTGAACTAGTATCACCACTGGAGGGGTCAAAATTATTAATCATCGTATCTGAGCTATTCCTGACCTCCGAACCAAGAACGCTGTGTATCAGTTTAAATGGTGCTGCTGCTCGAGGTACATTTCATCATCACTTAGGGGGCGGCGTGGGGAAGACCTACGGTTCTCGCACTCAAACTCAACTTCTGGTTCGGATACAGGAGACTGAAAACGGACGTGCGGTTGTCGAGAACGGGAAATTGGGCGTTGGCCACATGACTGAGAGCTGTGGGCTGTGCTCCTATCGCGGCGTCTATTTCGTGGAGAACGGAATGGGCGTTCTTGAGAATATCGAGAGGTTTCAGCAGTATTCGACTGATTACTAGTCCGTGATGTTTCGGAGTCTACAAATGAGATGTTGTTTACGTTGCGCGAAAAAGAACGTGAAGAAGTATTGTTTATAATTCAGTGTAGGGTTCTGCGTATTGTTAGGGCGAGGAAATTGTGAAGCGTACGAAGGTCGAGCATTACTAACGGGACGCGGTGCGGAGAAGCGACTTGAGCTGGGGGCAGCGGGACGAGTTTCGTTGAGTGACCCGTGCAACGCTTCCAGCCTCTGAACGCACGATACAAAATCGTGAAATCTTTCGTGGTGCGTCGCTACAAGGTATGTTTGGAAACGGATTGGGAACAACGGAATCACCGTCGATATGATCTCGGTGTCCGATATCGACGGACACAGTGCCCTTATATCCTGAAAGCGGCTCACAACAAAAGATTCCACCGAGGCGTGCCGAAATGGCGTGAAACGTTCAGAACGCAGAGACGTGAGACGATTAGCTACTATGAAACTATTTTGGTAGTGGGCTCTGAACTCGGTACAGAATTGCCGATATGTGCGAATTTTTGCAAGTTCAATTGAAACCAAGAAAGAGCATCCCCTTCCAGGCAGAACTTTAGCACTTCAACGTATTGAGAGCAAGGGACGCGTAGGAAAGACATTTCACGTTCGAATTTGGCTATGAAAGCGTCTGGCAAAAGAGAAGCGTTTGTGCCTGAAAACTTAGTCAGGTGTGCTATATCCGAAAAGCGAACGTTCACACGATGCGAGAGGTGGACCTCATCCGAAAATCGTGCACGGGAGTGTGGTGCAGAGTGGACATCATGGTCGGACTCAGAAGATTCGCTCTCATATGCTTCATCACGAGATTGAGGCTGATCGTTATTTTTACCTGTGGAGGACGCGAAGGGACACGTGGCCGATTAGCAGAGAATAGTGACACGGTTGCTGGCTCGTGAATGTTCAGAAGGTGATCCTGTACACTGGTTTGTGGGGAAGGAGTCCCCCCTTGGTCTTGCAAGTGAATATTTTCTGTAGAACCAGGGGGCCGCCAATGTCCGTTTTCCAGTGCTTGTAGCCTCTGGTGAAGCTCATATTGGCCGGCGAAGGTTTCCTGGCGAAGGGCATGTACTTGCGTCAGGACAGATTGGGATTGATACGTGTTTGAATTTCGGTAACTGTCAACCTCGGTAGAAAATAAAAATAAATATTTGGTTCCTATCATAAGTTGTCAGTGTATATTTTATAAGTTATTTAAGTAAAATTTCACTTCCTACTTTTTAAGAAACTTTCAGAAATGAAAAATATAATGTTGGTAATATTAGTTTTCAGCTTACATTTGAATCTTACACAAGTAGAATTTTATTTTTAAATAATAAAGTTCCTGAACATTTAGGGATACAGCTTTTGAACATTTCATAGGTGAACTGGTTAAAATAAAATTTTTATTTTACACACAAAAATTCATTATTTTTAATTTTGAAGAAAGTTCTGAAAATTTAAAATATAAAATAAAAAATAAATATTTTGCTCCTAACATGAGTTGGTACTTTGTAGTTTGTAAATTAACGATTTAGATTTCCATTTGTAACTTTGTAAGATAAAATATCCTACTTCTAAAATAGTTCGATTTTGATTAAGTAAAACTTACTTAATAACTGAACAAGAAAAATATATTTTGTAATTTTCACAGCTAAAATTTCATTTACTACTTTAAAGAAAAAGTTTTGAAGAAAAAAAAATGAAATAGGACAAGTAATTATTTTATACTAAACATAAGTTCTCACTTTGTAATTTTGTAAATTAATTAGGTATTTTTTCATTTGTAACTATGTAAGAGATATGTGCTAGTTTAAATATTGTTTATTATTTGATTGAGTAAAATTTATTTTACAAGTAAACAAGCAAAAGTATTGTAATTTCTAAAAAGGTACATTTTATTAAATGAACTAAAAAAATTCGTGTATCTTATAATTTTATTTAATAACTTTCTAAGAAGCTTGTTCTACTTTAAAAATATTTTTACTGTTTAATTAAAATTTCAATTGCATCTTAATCATTAAAAATGAAAAATGAAAAAAAAATTAACATGTAGAAATAAAATTTAATTTCTAACTTTGTGAGAAACATGTTCCTACTTTTAAATAGTTTGTAATTCTATTAAATAAATTTATTTCACAACTGAAGTAGAAGAATATGTTTTCCAACTTACACAAGTAAAGTTTCAATTACAGCTTTTAATTTTTTTCACAGTTTCATACAAATATTGATTTATCACCAAACTTATCATCATCTACGCGGTACCATTACACAGACAATACCCTAATACATTTAAATCTTATGTGGAAAAGAAGTAACTATTTCCTCAAGTCATCTTTTTTTAAGCTTGTATCTTGCTACTCCCCAGAAATTGACTACAGCACGCACTTAAGTAGTGACACAATCGCCTAAAAATGCGCCGTTCGCAGCGATCGCACGCATGAAAGTCTTTCAAAAAATCTGCAAAGTGTGTAACGTTCGCAATAACGTTCCAACATCAGGCGACTCGTAAAGTCCGTGAAGTTCTTCATTATTCTGTCTCCTGTATTGCTCTGTCATCTCGTGCCGTTTCCACTCCTATATCATTATCAAGAAGCTATTTTAAGACACTCATAACCTATGTTCATCTGCCAGGGTCATATTCCAACTTTCGCAATCGTAAAATATTAACGGTAGAATAACATTCTATATATTTTCAATTTCAACTTTCTTGATATTAATCGCGAGATTAGGAGTTTTTGAACTGAGTAGAAAAATTTGTTGTTCGAGCTGAGCGACTTCATATGTCTTCTGCAACCCGTTTCTTGCTTGTTACATATGCTTCCAAATGTTTAAACTTCTTTACTTTCTCTATGTTCTCATTTTTAATTGATATGTATCTATTCCTTTCATTCCCAGTGCATCGGCTTGTTAGCGTGTACTTTGTGTTTCTATATTTACCTGTAGACCTATTTTATCGCACGTCTACTAACACATCGGTGTTACTTCATAGTATATTTATATGCTACACTATTAAAACTAGATCATCCTCATATACGAAGAGCTGATTAAAGGCATTCATTGTTAGTTCCTTTTTGTCTTCTTCTTTCTGAATCGCATATTCCATGAAAACTTAAACAGGAGTGGTGAAAAGCAATAAAAGCGATTTGAGTAGCAAACAAGCAAGGTAAGTAATAAAGAGAAGCAAATACCAACCACTACAATAATGCGAAACGCAACGCCACACGCGGGTTCAAAAACAAAAAGCGAGAATATCTGACACAGAATATTCAGGAGATTTAGGAAAACGGGGAGAAAAATAATATATAAGTACATAGGGGTAAACTCGTTAAGAAAAGGTTACGAGCCTAGATTAGCGATGATTAGAAATGAACGTGGAGATTTTCAAGCAGAACCGATTAAAATTATGGAAGTGTGGACAATTTATTTCGACAAAGATGTCAATGTACATAACGGAAAACAAACATGAATTTAAAATCTATATCTCAGAACCGTGGATACCCGAACCCAGTGAGATCGAGGTCGAAATGTCGATAAAGATACTAAAAACTTTCAAATCAGCGGGAATAGGCACAATATTCCGACCGAATTAATGAAAGCGCGAGGAACGGCATGAATAAATTGGTAAGTGCTATATGGAGGAAGCAGGAGCTACCCAAGGAACGGAAAACCTCAATAATAGTTTCGGTTTATAAAAAGGGCTATAAATCGTACAATAATAATTACCGCGGAATCTCATTACTCCCAACTGAGTAATATACTTCTAACTCGCCTAAGCATATACGTAGATGAAATACTTGGAGATCACCAAAGTGGATTTAGAAGAACTAGATCCACGTTGGATCAGATTTTCGCCTTGAGACAAATCTTAGGGAACTGGGAATACAATGGGACTGTTCATTAGGTATTCATTGATTTTAAGAAAGCACATATTTGTATGAAAAGAGAAAAACTTTACAATATTCTGATACAATTTGAAATTCCGAAAAACATGTTCAACTAGTGAGGATGTGTCTCAGTGACCCCATAAATAGAGTATGATAGATAATAATATGTCAGATAGGTTTGACAGTTAGATTGTTTCCGTTCCTCGTGAGACTTAAGGCATTCTTCATCAAACCAAGGCTTGTTTTCTACACTTTCTTCTCACCTAAACGTTACTTCGTTGCGCTCTTCACTGTATCACGAATTGCCTTTCACATCTTACTTACATTAATTTCGTCTTTATTACTACTCGAGTCGGCTAAGATTTCGAACCTATTTGAGATTTCTAGTTGGTAATCTGCTATTCCGCTCAGATTATCTATACGTTTAACTTAAAATTTCGGTTGTTTTGATCCTTTTCCTTCTCTGCATAACTTTCCCCTCACTTTTGTGATCACTAACTGATGGTCGGTATCACCTTCCGCTCCTCTGTTAAGACTTAACGTCTATTATGTTGGTGTGTGTTCTCCTGTCAACTAATACGTGATCGATCTGATTTAGAGTTTTGCCATCCGGAGATATCCATGTGTACTTGTGTGTAAGTTTGTGTTCAAAGTGCGTGCCCTTTACTAGTAAATTTTTCGAGATAGTGAAAATTGTCTTTCTCCATTGTTGTTATTTATTTCGTGTATGTTTGCTTTTGTGTAGTAGGTCTATAGTTTTCCTCCCTCCCTACTTTGCGTTGAAATCATCCAATAAAATTTTCGTACTATACTTGGGTAGTCTATCAAATATCTTTCTAGCTCCTCGTAAAATGTATCTTTGTAGTTATCACTAGCTTGACTTGTCTGGTAAGCGGAAAAATATGTGTTGGGAGAAGTTATCTTGCCGTTGGATATATCCAAGAATCTGAATATTTATTTGCATTTCTTCGTGGTCAAAAGCCTATGCGATCAAGCATTATTAGGTCATAACTTCTTATCAAAGTGTAATACGCAAATTGAGTTTGAGCAAGAATGTATACGTATGAGATTTGAGGGTAATTAGCACGTCATACCAACGAAAAAGGGATTTCAAGATGAAGATGTTTTGATTACTGATATAACTCAATTGCAATCTTTTAATGGGGTGGAAATAAAAGTAAAGGCAATTCCAGAACGACCGTTGTGTAGTGATTCCGACTCATCTTGCGAGTGTGAGATCGTTAATTGCCGGCGTCTGGAGAGCAGTAGTGAAATGAAGATTCATGGAACCTCATATTTATCCCTAATGAAGTCTTGATATGAACGATTGGACCAATCAGCTCAGGAACATCAGCAGAATAGATGTTTAACTCAAGATGAGGATGAACACACCAAAGTCACCTTATTTCAGGTGCAAGAGACCTACGACCACGAAATGAGTAGAATGGGAGTATGTAATGGTTGCCAAGAGGAATCCATACATTTTGCTACTACAGAAGACAATTCGTATGAGAAGATGCATGCAACGGGTGAAGAGATACGTGAGATAGTTAGCCAGGTAACCTCCTCAGAGTACCAGACAGAGAAATTATAAAAAAATTTTGATGAATCATAGAAAGACATTCACAAATTATTGCGACTGTTGCAATGTTTACGTATATACAATCAAAGTTAATATAGATCAGCTAATTGTTAGAAAACCTTCTCCTATTCCATTTCAATATCATGGTGAGATTAGAAGACAAATTCAAACCTGGTTGAAGAATGGCATAATAACTCGTACGATATCAAAACACTACCATCCGCTAGTGGCAGTAAAAGGAAGAGCCCAGGAGATATTAGGATATGTCTCGACCTGATTTGGCCAAATCGAAAAACTTATATCATGCCCTCGAAAGTTGAAAACACTGAAAACTTGTTCAGTTGTCTTCAGTGGCTGCAATACGCTAACTAGATCGCTCTCGCAAATTCCTATCTGCAAATTCGTTTGACTGAAGACTGTCAAAACTTAGTTTCCTTTGCATTCGAGGGTCAAATGTATAAAGTTTTAAGATTACCATACGGATATGCCAATGGGGCGACGTAGCTCACCTACGCTATGCAACAAGTACTTGGTGAACGCTTGCTAAGTGAGATATTAATATATAATGAAGATCTGTTTATTTCCGGAAAAGATTTTTCTGAACACATGGCGTTGCTTGATAAAGTGTTACATCGCATTGGTAAGGCCGGCATGACAGCAAACATGCGCAAGTGTAAATTCCTTTCTTCTGAAAATTCCCTTCTTGGAATTCATAGTTACTTTCCAAGCTATATCCAAGAGCAAGGAATATATTGAAACCATCCATTACATCCAGCAACCGCGCAATTTGAAAAGCTTTCAGATAATTTTGGGATTAATAATATGGTGTCCTAAGTTCATTTCGACTTCGCACGTAGAGCAGCCCCACTCTATCAGTTGTTGAAACAAGGGAAGAAATTAAGTGCCTGCCCCTCAAAAGTCAGTGTTTGGAAGATTTGAAGAAGGACACAATTAGCAGAGAACTGAGTAATTTTTTAATATGATGTATCTTATCATAACAATGAGAAATGGAACGTTAATTTTGATTATGATTAGTATAATTTTGAAATGATTAATTTGTCATATAGAGTAGTTTGGAATTAATTGTTAATTTTTACATGTTAATCTTTGTCTTAATTTTAATGTAGGGGAAGTGGATTGTTATATGGTCGTAACAATGAGAAACTTTACCAGTTAAGAACGAATGTATCATTTCAACACAACAGGAGATTGCAGTATTATTTACATTTCTTATTGGAAGTAAATATAATTAATCTTGTGTTAGGTTGAATATAAGAAGTTTGCAGATGCGCTGATACCGTAAATCATGTTAATAACGAATTAATAGCTTAGTTTTTACAGACTAAATGTGCATATATGTGTAAGCTTATATAGTCTTTCAACTTATATGTGTGTGCATATATGAGCATTGTATTAATTGAATCTACAGTTCAATGTTAGAAGCAAAAAGCAAAATAAGAATTGACGAAAATAAGTAGACAAATAACTTCACCGAGACCCATCCAAAGACACTTCAACCTCCTTCCGAGCACTAGGAGTTCCTAAGTCGAAAGTTGTCGATGGACAGACAGAGCCTAAAAATGAAACAACAGTGTGATGAAGACATGTACCATTGCATATTGAAACCATGTACCATTGATTTGAACTATCACACTTAATGTGTTCAGGCCAGTTGAGCTCTTCCCGTTTGCACCAGACTCGTTCTGCCCGACCCGTTCGCGTCTGACCCGTTTCTGGCCGTCTCGTTCACAGCTATTTCTGCTCGTGCCTGGCTCGCTGACTTTCCTGCCCGAGTGTGCCCGAGGGCAAATTGTACAGTTAAACGGGTCGAGCATTCTTCCGGCCTAGTTTGCAGGTCTCTGGTATACTACAGGTCTCGTAACCAGCAACGAGATAGAGTTGCCACGACACGAGACGAGACAGAGAAATGGCTATTGATAACGTGACGAGACAGACTTCTCATAACGCAAACTATACATCTTTTCGAGACGAGACACTCTCTGAACAAGATATTTTCGAGATGAGACAGCCTAAATTTCGTCTCGTCGGCAGCACGAAATGAGGACTTGGGAGAGGGTCGAGGTGAGAGGAACATTCTACATGCACAGAGAATTGGCGCCTGAAGTAGTAGTGCGATGGACATACTGTACCATCAACTGGGAGATCCGGGTGCGAATCCGATCACAGCGACTGTGAATTCTTCTGTGTTAATTTCAACATTTACCAAATACAAGTTGCTAACTAACTTTATGGCTCATCTTAAACATCTGCCTCTCGAAGATCACTTCTAATATTTTCACCACAACGGATGAAGGTAATAACATTTTTTATTTAATTCCACCACAATGCCAATCATTTCTATCACTACCAGATTACATGTCATTTCAAATACTGTATTGCAGTTTTATTTCTTGTATTTTATTGTCCGAAATAAGTTCTGCGTAAAAATAAATTAGAAAACTACTCTACATGTTTTCGTTTCTTTCATGGTTGAACTATGTCAGTATTATTTTATCTGAGTAATTCATATCTGAATACAATATTATAACTAATAATAAACACTACAATATGCTAGACAAGTAGACACAAGAGAAGACCTAAAGACAAGTATTCATTCTTGTTTTTTTTTAAAAACAGAGATTTTGCTTATGTATTCTTTTTACGTAGACCGCCTCAATTTATATTACAATTTTTCTCTCTTCAAAAACTACACATTCAGTTCAAACTAAATTAGAATATTTGATAGTATGTTTCAAATGCTTAGTGTTCTCTATAAAATACTTTTTATTAAATTTTACTAGTTCATATTTTTTTTAATAGTAATCTAATAGCAGGGTATTTACTAGGTTGACCCGCTGTATGGAAGGACAGGAAAAGACCTTCATGCACCGTTTATCTGGATCGGACTTATATGATGAGTTTTGCACTTAGAAGACAGGAATACCAAATGACGCGTGGAGTTGTTGTAATAAGAACTGAAGTTCACTCAAATCTCTTTTGGCCTGCTCCGCCATTTGTCCTTCAAGCGATTTGGAAGGTTCGTGGCGCAGTATGCTAACTGATTCCTTTAAGATCTTCTCTACTTCCTGCAATAAGAAAATGGAAAACAACAGTCAAAGATGCACTCGGTCCGAAATTTGTCTCTATTCATATTTTGTACTTTCTATCATAAAATTATTGATTCTTTTTTAATCTTTAAGTCTTAATCTTTAATCTCTTTAATCTAATGCATATTTTTCTATCACATTAATTAAACTAGTTATTTTCTAGAATCACACTGACGTTATACAAAATTGTATATACCTATCTACACATTTTTGTATTGTCAACAATTGACGAATAGATCCAAAACTCAACATTTATTCTAGAGAAAATACAATATCTTTAGTGAAAAGTATATCCAAATTGAAAAATAAATCTCAATTGGAAATGAACAGATTTGTCAGTGTTTGAGATGGAAATATTTCGATTCAGCATGTCACTAAGAGTAATGTACTCTGCTAGGCTTAGTTAAAAATGACCCGGGACTTTTGTAAAGGAAATAATCTATCAGTTCAAATTGGTTAATACATACAAGCTCTTTTCTTATAATTACGTGTCTATTAATTCTCAACTTTGTGTTATAATCGAGCTTTTATTTCTTAAACATAGTATTCTTCGACCTTTTATGAAGATGACGAACGTGGTTACATATTCCAGCAGTACTTGGTTCAAATCCGGTCACCGTGAAAGCTCTTTACAATATTAATAATTACATACAGTGTTCTCGAACAATCATTGGAAGTAAAGATTCTTGACGTGTACGTGGAGTGTTAGATTACGGTCTCAGATGTAACGTCACAAATTTAGGCCTACACATATTGTTGATCCACTACACAATGCGCACATCTATTTGAAGTTAAAGGAGAAATTAATGACGTTGTGTACTGCATATTTAAATATTACGCACAATGTTTTTGAATAGCCATTGGAAATCAATTCTTCCGACGTGCAATTCGAATAATATGTTGATATTTAGCAACATACTTCCTGTATGAGGTCAAAAGATACAACCAGGCTTATATTTAGACTACGGTCTCAGTATTTAATTTGAAGGCCTTTAGTAAACTTTGGCTGAGTTGATGATGTGATAGATGATGACGTGATGAAATGGTGGAATGAAACATTGAGAGGAAACGGGAGAACCCCGTGAAAACCTGCGCATTCGGTGTTTGTCCACCAGAAAGCCCACATGGCATGAACAGGGATCGAACCGACGACATCTAAGTAGTATTACTCGGAATTTTAGGAGGAAAGTGGGGGCTTTTATACACCGTGTTTAAATTTGCACCCCCTGACATTTTTGGTAGTTTGTAAAATATTTAGTAGAAGGAGGTCGTAGTAATACATGAAATTGATATTTTATTGATCGAGAACCTGTAAAGATAGTAATTACGATTTATTAAGTGTCCCCAATGATAGCAATACGATAAACAGTCAACAATCTATGTGGCCAGCAACTTTTGTCCATTCAGTGTAGTTTGCACATCAAAAAGGTATAAACGAGTTTAGAGTAATTAAACTCTATGTAACAAGCATATATTGCTATAATTTGCAAGTCAGTTCATTAAAGTATCAAATAATCATTACATTTAAAGGCAGACAATTCAATTAATCATACCAAACAGCATAAACTGTAACAATTGTAAGAAATTATGTTAAATTATACGATAAATAAACCACTCGCTCTATATTATGCTCAATATATCTAGTGCGTATATACTATTCAAGCTTTATAAATACATTTCAGTCTTGTATGAATGACAAATTGGACTTGCTTGATAACTGTCTCTCGATTTGAACTCTGAATCCTTTTTTTCGATGGACGTTCTATATAAGTCGATACTTATTCTGCTTTACAAATCATAAATAGTGTAATTGCGCATTAGCTCTTTCTTATATTATGGTATAGGAAAACCAAAAGAAAAAATGACAAAAAGCGAAAAAATAATAAACACGACAGAAGATCGTTGGTTTTAAAGAAAAAATAAGTAAATAGTTGATATGCAATATTCTTTCTCTATTTTATGAATGACTTAAAATCCTTTTAAAGAAAAGAACATTAGAGAGAAAAAGAAGGAATATTGGAATAAAACAGGGATATGAACTGAAAGTCATCTTCTTTACTATATATATTTACTAAAACAGGGATTTCAATTGCGATAAGGTAATAAGCGATATTGAAGATATTAAATTCAGCCATTGTCTGTCCTGCGCTGGATGAAGGTCTGCCCGTTACATATCCCATTGTAATGCAATGTTCTAGTAATGAACTGCTTTCTAAGTTGTTGTGGCGGTTATTAGCTTATATATATAATGTAATAGGATTATTGCCACAGTTTGATCCTCCTAGTTATGCCTAACATGCACCCCCTGATTTTCTGAGTGTTTGTTTTGTTCCCGTAGGAAATCTTAAATTTTATTGAATGGACTCTATACTTATGTAATGGACCTTACATTTGACAGCATTAAATACAATAGGAAGGCCTCCTAGTTATGGCTAACATGTACCTACTAATTTTTCAACATTCGTCTCATCCCCGTAGGTAAACTAAAATATCACTCAATGGATTTTATACTTATGTAATGGTCTTTACATTTCACAACGTTAGATCCAATCAGATGTCCTCCGACTTATGACTAACATGCTCCTATTGATCTTCCAAGATTTGTTTCAGATTCAGAAGGAATTTAACACATTATTGAATGGAATCTATACGTATGTAATGAACTTTACATTTTACGCCGTGAAAACCCAATCATAAGTCCTCCTAGTTATGACTAACATCCACATAGTGATTTTTTACCATTTGTTTCGTCCCATAAGGAATCTAATGTCTTATGAAGGTATTGCTTTAGGTATACGTCGGACTGAACATTCTATGCCTTTGCATACAGCTATGGTTTGTCTCTCGCTTATTCCTAACATGCAACTTTTGATTGTTCTAAATCTGTGAATTATTTCTACGTCCAATGTAACTTGTACTGATAAGACACATATATTGTACTTATGTGATTCCTCTATTATATTCAGCCTTGCCATTACGTTGACATCGTTTTAAGGATGAGACCTACAGTTTCACATACAGTTTGGACCATTTGTGTGCCTTACCAGGAATTGAACCCTGAGTATTTGTGATTACAAATTAAAAGTGGATATCAATGAAAAATGGAGTCAGCCAATGTAAGTTTATTGTTAAGAAGTCAAGCGACAGATTCTTTTCTTATGTTCTCTCAATGTTTTTAATTTTTAAAAGCAGCCTGGAATTGTATCTTACAGATTTTGTTTAGAAGACAATGTGCAACAACCAATCTGGCATTAGCTAGGGAACGGATATTGACATTTTGAGTTGTTTAAAAATACCCTGATATGAGTGACACTAATATTTGCCGTTAGAGATTTTTGCCTGAGATTAGGAGAAGATAGTGGAATGTACATATATTTTATTTTTATTTATATATTTTGAGTTACTCTCAAGTTGTATAGTATAGCCATACTGAAAACCAAAAGAATTGCCATACATTTTGAACTTGTTAAACAAATTATTGGCTTAGGTGAAAGTTAGGAGGGGTGGTAAGTTTTAATATTTTATAGCTGTACATAGTAATTATGGCATGTAGGCAACTATGACACAACTTGAGTATTTTACAGAACAACTTGCAATACGCCGATGGTGATAAGTGTAACCAAGTGTTGCCAACTCAAGATCAACAGTATTGCCAACTTGGATTCATTATTTAATATTTTATTCTTTAAAGTTTATGTTATTCCTCATGTAGGAACAGTACAGTACCTCAATGACGTCAAATGTTGCCAACTAAAGATCAAAAATCATCTTGGAATAATTTAATAAATTTGTCACCTAGTTTTCTTATTTTCTGTTATAGTCATATATACACAATTTTTAGACTACATCTCCAATCTCCAGAGCCAAACTCGTCACTAGTACTGCTAGGTTACATACCTCATAGGATGCGGACTGCAAAAGGAATATTGTACTTGATCTAAAGTATCCAAGGCCGAATTTGGTGACTGGAACTGCCAGGTAAGATACTGAATGCAAAATTTTACAAGAGTTGGTCACCTATAATACACTCCTGTCGTGCTGGTTTGCATAACAAGTAGACTCCATGAATAAAATAGCATTTTCTTTAAACAAAATCCCCCTCTCAGAAGACCGCAAACACAGCCACCATAGGTAATGAAGTGATTTGAATTAAAACAATCTGATTGGTTGAAGAAGCCAATAAACTGTGGAGAGAATTGAACTGCAACTAAGTCTGCCGTTGAAGAAGAGAACAATGGATAACTATGAGTGTACTTTTGCAGAGCTGACCCTCGAGTGTGTGGTGGAAAGTCTTGAGGAATGGATACCTTATTTCCGTGTAATTTGTGATCACTTCTTTCACGACATTCCGTTTGACTCGGACCATGAGTGTAGACTTAAGCAGTGAAATGGTTGTACTACGGATGTCGGACGTATCAATAACTCCCTTCGTTTGCGACCAAATATACACGATATTTGTTGAATCAAAAACCGATTTTATCAATGTGTTACATAATTTTCTTACTAGTTACAAGAAGATTATAACAGACTCGGAATGTAGAGACATAATCCACTTAATCTTAAGGGCGAAAGATACACTACATCCATAGACTTGTTGTAACCAAGACTCACTGGTTCTAAGTTTGAATTTACATAGGGATTGGTGTTTGTATAGGAATGAAATGAACGATTTATACTAATAAGGAACCTTTACTTGTGCATAAGTAAAATATATAGAAACATTGTCAAGTGTTCCTATATACTAACATAAGATTCTTATCATAATAATTTTTGAACCTGATTGGATAAAGCTTTGCATCTCCAATACATCTTCTCTTTCATTGGTTAATTCTCTCAGGTAATTCCCAGTAGGTAGCAATAATGACTCATCTTTCATCTGCATGTATACAACTGAGTCTCTGTCACAATAAATGAGACGGTCTGTACTTACAGTGTCTAGTAATTCATATAACGCAACTTAGCCCATGAGGATATGAAGGCTGGTACTTCTACATTAGTAAAGGCGTGGGGCGCATTTTCATTTTCAAAGTCTTTATACGTTACTTGTAATTTGTTTTGTCCTATAGGTGTCACATGTTGAACTTCCAAATGAGTCTACCGTAGAATTACCAAGAAGCTTTTTCGATCAGTAACAACTCGAGTTTGTGGAAGATCACATCTTTGTCTCCATTATCCGAATAAGGAATTCAAGATATTTTTTAAATATCTCTCAACCCGGCGTTATATTAAATCTTATCATACTGAAGAGGAATACATTCATGCTGTTCATAATCATGAATATATCGTTGCTTTCCCACTTCCTCAGTACAATTATCAGGAAACCACTGACTTCTTATTGCATTCCATTAAACTATCGACAGACGGTTTGAACAATCCATCAGCCATCTCCATATCCCAGATCGCATATGTTCTAAGAATAACGTATCCTTTCTGCAACGCCAAATGTAGTTGAGGAGTACAAAATACTTCCTTGATTTCATGTTCTTCTTCATTATGTGTACAGTTTTCAGTATTCAAGTTCTCCATCAAGACCTGCACTAACCAAAGGCAAGACGTTTATGTGCATTATATGGCAAAACGGGTATACTAAAAATCTTTAGGAGCAAGTACTTTACAGTGAACCAATCCGTGGACAGTAGCTGGATTAGGCATGTTTTTGCCTTTATGAAATTTAATTTTTCCTGTTGGCATAGGTTTCTTGGACATCACAAACGGATAAAGGGAGGTTACGTCCAGGTATGCTAAATACTCGTCTTCACCACATTGATATAAGGCGTGAAAGCATTCGGTGCGTCCTCCTTTAAAGACATCTTTAGGACGTAAGGGATCTCGCATTTCACAAGAATCATTTCTTATGAAACTGAATTTCAGGAGTTGCTTGAACCATCTTGTTCCACTCACATTCCCAGATAGGTACAAGATTATTTTGCGAGTGTTTTTCAGAAATTCTTCTCTTGCTAGTGTAGCCTTACACCGATCTTACAAAGTATGACCCACATCATCAACGGGATGACGACGAAGTTGCGTGATGAAAGTATGTTCATGGCAGTAACAGTCATAGAATTCACAACCAGTACGAGTTTTCTTGTCATATCCAGACATTTTAAACCGGTTAAATTGAACTTCATTTCCATTTTCTGCTATTTGCAGTGTAACGGTATTCTTATACTCCATACATTTTAAAAATGGTTTTGCCGTTTTACTATGTTTATGGCGATGCTGGTAACCTAAAAGGAGGGATGATTGGAATAGTGTTTTCTTTAAGATATCGTGAACTGAAACACTACAATGCATACGAGGGGATAGTGCTTGTTTGCAGGATCCGTATTGTATCCCGCCTGTTTGTTCTTCAATAAGGTTTGAAAATGGAATAAATGTATGTGACAAAATGAAATCGTCATTCTTACAATACTCCAAGATTTCTTTCTGGAAATCGAAAGTCTTTTATCTTTAACACATTGCTTGTTCTATGAAAGGACTACATCCCGTTCATTTTCAAATCTCAAGTGAATATCAAAATACTCAATGTCTGTCCAAAGCCCAACATAATCCTTGTGTTTAGGAGTGTTAAAACGTTTGGAAACTCTCCTTTCTCAATGCTTTCTTGGAACCCCATCGTTGCTGGTAATTTGGATAATTTAACTCCCATGAACAAACATGTATCACGGAAAATATATTATTAACACTTAATTGAATAATTTTTTGTCCTTGTGCAATAATGTGTGGTAACAATTTTTGTTTTTCCATAAGACATCGCACCACTAGAATTGTATCGAAACCAGACCCATTGTGTGAAAGACCTACTACTTTTTGAAACTTAGGACCCTGTTCTAAAACATGATTTACAAATACTTCCATATTATGAAATACAAAATCCCTCTGACCTTCGACAGCACAACAAACATTACAAGTATAATTTTGTTCTTTATCCTTACACTGATGACAGCGATGAGGTGCACAAATTAAGTTTGGTACGTGCTTATGTTCGCCATTTTCATCCGCGTCTAGTAGTATTGTCTCTACGTCAAAAATAATGTATAGGAAATCCTCAACTCGTTTTAGTTTGCTTGGTTTGAAAAAACAGGAATGAGTTTCATCAACGTGAATGTTACACAATTTACAATAATGTTCTCCACACACATGTTTTGTTTTTGTGTAATGTAACGATGACAATAGTGACATTTCAAACCTTTCTCACCGCTACTACTAGCAAAATCGGTATGATACTCTTCACACAAATATTTACTTTTATGGAACAGGCGTTTTTCGTATGGTGTAAGACAATGATAGCAATAACCATCACTTCCTGAAAAAATGCCGTGATAGTTTCAATGATATCATAATGACATCATATCTTAGGAATAATTTCTTATCCGCTGGTGGTCCTGAATACACCATCGTATACTGACGACTCTCAGGATCACGTACATGCGCAATAATTTTAATTTATTCACCATAATGTTTCTGAAACTGATGTACATTTTCAATACTTTCATAATTTTACTCAATAATTTGATGCTTGCAAAATAACAAAATTCCGCAGCTGCAAAAGCAAAGTTTATAGGATGTGTTTTTCACTCAATAATTTGCATTCCGAAACTCCTTATCGGCTCGTAGTTTCGTCAATACCAAGCCCCGTGCAAGACAATTAGGAACACATTCAACTGAATTGATGTGTTTTTGAAGATATTTTTACAAAGGCAAATACTCATTACCTTAACGGCCCTGTCCACGAATAGGATTGGAAATTTCAACTTTAACCTTCACTTTATCCCCTAACAAGAATTTCTCCTTAGAATTAAGAACATTCTCAATACTACGTAAAGTATGTGCTACATTAAGATGTTCACGGAATCGCCACGGTCTGTAAATTGGCTCATTTTCCTTACAATTACTACTTTCAATTGTGAAATTACTTTGTAATCGGGATCGACATCTTTAAGTAAATGTTCCATAGCAAAATTAAACAAACTGTTTAATATTCCTCAGGGTTAAGAATTGTCTTTACTAATGAATTAATGGTAATTTGACGTCCTTGGAAATCAAAGTTCGGATAATGTATTCACATTTACTGATAATTTCAAAATCAAAAGTTTTTCCTGCACCATACATCATTAGCATGTTATTGTTCTTCAAAATTTGGTGATTGTACAATCAAGTACTTCCATTGTACCGATTGAACCAACAAAAATCTTCCATTGACGTTGCACGTTGCACCGCAAGTGACTGTACTATTCATAAAAGTAATTGTACCTTCAAGTAGTTCCACTGTACCGACTGAGCTAACAAAAATTTTCGATTGTACCCTCACCGATACCACGAGATTCTCGGTGAAATTACTAACTTGACGTAGCATGCCATGTGATTGAACTATTGATAAAAATAAGTGTACCTTGAGGTACTTCCATTGTATCGATTGAACCAACAAAATGTTCGATTGTACCCTCAGCAATACCGGGAAGTTCCCGGTCAACCTAAGTTGACGTAGCACCCCAAGTAATTGTTTTCACTTGCTTAGTTTCCCGGACTTTTAAGCCAATTACATAAAAGAAGAAATCGGCCGGGTATCATCATAGTAAATATTTTTTTCCTTAATTTTGATAGTTACAGTTCTGTTGGTGACAAGGACAAGACAAAGGACGAGGACGGGTTAAACCAGACATAAACTACAATACAAACGTAACAAACAAAAACAAAATAAAAAAATAACAAGGGACTTGAGTATATGTTCCTATTCTATCCCTTTCCTGTAGAAACCCTTTCCAAGATAACTACTTATACTAGGTTGTATTAAGTGTTGTGTAACTAGGTTTGGCTATAATTGCTGTTATTATGAATCTTATTTAGGCGAACACAGCTTTTTATTTATTTATACTGTTATTTATATATAATTGTGAATGGTAATTCAATAAGATAATGGAAAAACGCAGATTATATTTTATCCTGGTTATGGAAAGAGGCCATTGGGAAGGCCGAGTCGTTGGGAGTACAATATTAGAAGATATCTTCGAGAAGTAGGTGTTCCTGATGAAAACTGGCTTGATATTGCCCAGTAGAGAATCCAGTGGCGAATGTTTGTTACTGCAGCGATGAACTTGCGAGTTCCATAAGCCATAGAGTTAGTTAATTCAATAAGAGGTAAAACATCCCTAGGAGACTTCAACTTGTAGGTGAAACGACGGCTCTTCAGAGCACTCACCGCCCCCGTCGCAACTGAGAATCCATGCCGCCAGTCTTTTCTTCGAATTATTCTAATAATACTAATTATACATGATTGGATGGTGATGGTACCAATTTCCGGCATTTCACCCGCTTGCGGTGAGACGAAGACTCAGAGTACTCAATGCCTCCGTCGTGACATCTTTTCCGACCGCAGGCTCTGCGCCCGAGTAAGTTCCGTAATTGGTTAATTATTGATTATTTTTTCTTGAAAACAATGTAATAGAAATAAAATATTGAAATGAAATTGAAAATTAGTTAGAGAGTTCGGAAAATAGAAGAAGAGATAAGAAAATTCAAATGCCACCTGTGTGAATTCTTCTAAGTTTGCGAGTATTGATAAAGAATCATAACTAGGACGAAAAACCATAACTACATGGGATGGCAAACGAGAAAGGGAAGAAAGTAGAAGAGAGTAAATGACAAAGATATAGGATAGAAACAGTTCGTTATATAGCGTCCATCCGTCAAGATTCCATCTAATGAATTATCTTTTTGTTGATATGATGAGGATATCCGGATTCCAATCACTCCTCTTCACCCGTATGAATTTTCATGTTTGAATTATCGTGTTTTCCCTGTGTGAGATTGTTGGTACGATGAAGATGTCCAGATTCTATGCGTTACTCTTCACCTGTATGAATTATCGTGGTTCCCCTGTCTGAGATTAGTTTGAATAAATTGATGATAGCTTGTGCTTATACACAAACACTAAGATTATCCACTAACATTTATCATGTATTGTATCACACACTATTCACGACACACGCACGTAACATGAAGACGCAGCCCCTCCTCCACACAGTCGTATCCAGATTCCGGATCTGCTGGATTCCAGCAATCCATTCATTCAGACCTTGTGTTGGCTCTCCAACTGCAGTCTCACTCACACATTACAGTTCAAACACACTTCAGCAGCTCAATGCCAGTTTTCCGAAACAGGAGTTCCTAATGCTGCTGGGACACAACCATCCCACAATCGGCCATCACTTACACATTCCTTCTAAAGTCGAGTTCATGTCTTTTAGTCGAGGTGTATTCAGTAATATGTTTAGTATACTTAAGTAGTCGCCATTATGTAGTATTTCATATATTGGAATTTGCCGGATAGAGCGTCTTTCCTCAATAACGGTGTTTTGTTCTTGCAAGGGACACCAGAGCACCGCGTGCTCCGGAGTATCAATTTCTCCACACTGGCGATTAGGGTCAGTCACTAATCCGAGTTGGTACAATTTGTTTCTATAGGGCCCATGGACCGTAAGAAAATGCACAAGGCCACGTGTTGGTATTAGGTTCTCGTTTTCCAGTTTCATTTGGATATTCGGGATGAAGTTTTTAAGTCTTCGGCATTTTGATGTTGCTTGTCATTCCTGCTGCCATTTTTCGATAATCACTTCCTGCAGTTCCGAGATATCCTCTACATGTCTACCAACGAGCCTTTCCACTTAAAAGTTCTTCTTCTTCTTTAACCAATATTTTGCTGCTTTCCTTATAGCATCTAAACTGGTAGGAAGTAATGCCATAATAACAGTCATTACCAGATGAGGAGTAGTTCTATAGGCTCCACTAAGTCTAATTAATACATTCCTTTGGACCCCGTTATAAGAATCAGCCAGTTTTTTATTTGCCAACAATCTGTGTGCCCACACGCTTGCCGCATAATTAGCTGTTCCATTGATTAAAAAGTTCTGATAAATGCCAATTTGAGAAATATTCAATTTAAAGTTCCTCTGTGCAATGAAAATAAGCTTGTGGCTGGCTTTTTGTACCTTTGTTCTTTGTGTTCTAATATGCTCATTAAAGTTAAGATTTTCATCAATTATAATTCCTAGGTATTTAAAGCTTTTAACTCTTGATTTTTTGTTCTCGTAGGTAGATCAAGGGGTCCCTTTTTAGTTTCTTTCCGAATAACCTGTACTTTGTTTTAGTTGTTGATAATTTAAGCTTATTGTTAGAGCACCAATCGTCCAGAGCACGCAGTATTGCCGCCGCCCGCTCTTCAGTCTGATTTCTTGAATTACCCGATGTAACGATTGCAACATCGTCCGAAAATGCAACCACACCACACACATCCCCTCGCTCAGCTAATTCTTCAAGGCAAGGTTGGATTGCTATATCCCACAGAAGCGGTCCCAAGACAGACCCCTGTGGGCATCCCCTTTCGTGACATCTGCTGGTGCATCTTCCACTACTTGTCGTATTTTGGCTATTCGCCTGGTATTACTGTGAATTGGAGAGTCTTCTTTTTGATTATCTTTTGGCAAAAATTTCTCACCTAACGTCATTATTGTCTCTCGCCATGAATTTGCTCGCTGTCCATTTACTTTCTGTACTGTTGACATCATTGGATAATTAACTTTATCCATGAGCAACCTATATGGGACTCCCCAGTGGTCCTGGCAGATATTCGCTTCTTGATATTTCTCCCAAGTAAGGTTTTTATATTTAAGGATTTCATCATGATACTTTATTCGTAATTCACGGTATTTAATTAGTTTCCTACCCCTTGTTACTGCATCTCGTGAACTCTGATAGCTTTTCCTAGCGGTTCTAGTTTATCTTCTTAGTGTGTCCAAGTAGTTGTTCCAGTAGGGGAGCCTGAATTTTGATTGGGTATTCTTAACAGGTGTCGCCTGTCGGAGGGCCGTTTGGATTTCTTTCTCTACATTTGAAACCAGTATATTCAAATCTTCATCTTTATTAATTTCAATTTGATGAAGTTTTAATATTCTTTATACTTTTTGCCAATCTGTTTTAAATAAGTTTAATTTTGCTTGCTGATAATTTGATTGATCTAAATTTTGATATACAATATTGAAGGTAATAATTTATGGTCACTCGTTGATATCTTGTCATGTACTTTCCAACTTTGTAATCTGTCTTCCATACTAGTTGTCGTCAATGTCAAGTCGATAAAGGACGAACCTCTGTTGCCATTTTAGAGTGCTGAGATTTATTCCGCAAAATCTTAATTGCTGAATCATGAAGCATATCTGGTATGAATCAAAGCTTCCACGCCCGAAAGGATCAAAGTAGGCACTGCCGTGCACACCAACAAACTGCTTGTAAACATTATCTAGTCTCCATGAGATTTGTCGCCTCCCAAAAACTTCTTCAACCAGATCTAACAGTTCTTTTTATCCCTGGAGAATATCATGGGACCGGAGTACAACTGCATCTACCTCTTCCAACATAGAAAAAGTGATTAATCTACCTTCGTCATGATATTCTCTCACTATTTGGCGAAACGCAGTAGTCAGAATTTAAGCGTCCCCCAGGATTGCAAGCCTATAAACGTTATTTGTTCTTTTGTAAATCTGTTCAGTTAAGAAATCATTACTGTTTGTAGAATTTCCGTTTTCATTCTTCTGTTCAGCTTCATTTGAAGTTGGGTCCTCAGTTACTTTTAGCTTATATTCACTAACAGTATCTATTTTCTGATCACCCATAACAGGATTGTCTTTAATATCATATGGTTCTTACCCCAAGTGATTGAACTTTTCATGAACATAATTGTACCTTCAAGTACTTCCATTGTACCGATTGAACCAAGAATTTCGATTGTACCCTCACAGATACCGGGAAATTCCCGGTCAAAACTCTAACTTGACGTTATTTTACTATTGATAAAAATAATTGTACCTTCAAGTACTTCCATTGTACCGATTAAACCAACAAAGAATTTCGATTGTACCCTCACCGATACCAAGAAATTCCAGGTCAAATTTCTAGCTTGATGTTACTTTACTATTTATAAAAATACATGTACCTTCAAGTACTTCCATTGTACCGACTGAACCAAATCTTGGATCGTAACCACACCAATACCGGGAAATTCCCAGTGAAACTACTAACTTGACGTAGCACCTCAAGTGATTGCACTATTGATAAATATAATTGTATCTCCAAGTACTTTCATTGTATCGATTGAACCAACAAAAATTTTCGATTGTACCTTCACCGATACTGGAAAAATCCCGGTCAAAATTTGGGGTGCTAACTTGACGTTGCACCCCAAGTGATTGTACTATTGATAAAAATAATTGTACCATCATGTACTTTCAATGTACCGAGTGAACTAACAAAAATCTCCGATTGTACCTTCACCGATACCGGGAAATTCCCGGTCAAATGTTAACATGACGCAGCACCCAAAGTAATTGTACTATTCATAAAGATAATTGTACCTTCAAGTGCTTCCATTGCACGGATTGAACGAACAAAAACCTTCGATTGTACCTTCGGCGATACCGGTGTATTGTTTTTCAAATTTGGGGTGCGAACCTAAAGTTGCATTCCAAGTAATCGTACTGCTCATAAAAGTTATTGTACCTTTAAGTACTTTGATTGTAGCGATTGAACCAAAAAAAATCTTCTATCTTACCTTCACCAATACCGGGGAGTACCCGGTCAAAATTTGGTTCGCAGCGTGACGTAGCACCCCAATTGAGTGTATGTATTCTTGATAAAAAAATGTACGTTATGGTACGTTGTTTTGATCAAATGAACCAACAAAAATTTTGCATTTTACCTTCACAGTTACGAAGAAGTTTCCGGTCAACTTTGGGTTGCTTATTTCACGGTGCAATCCAAATGATAGCACTATTGATGAAAACAATTGTATCTTATGTTACGTCGTTTGTACCGATTGAAGCAGCATTATTTTTTGGATTGTACCCTCACACGTTTAACGGGAAATCCCTGGTCAGAGTTCCTAGTACTAACTTGATAAAGCGATTGTACAGCCTATTCCAAATGTTGACCGCATTTATAAGGCTGTTTTGAGCTGAAAATTCTCGAAGTCCAACTTCGGGTATCTTCGGAACAGTAAACCAAAGATGCCAGGTTCGAGCTCTGGAAGAAAGGATGAACTTTTGCAATTGGGAAAAAAATGTGGAGATGTTTATTTTTCTTCTTTTATATGCAATAAGACATGTAAAATATTATTAAGTGTAGAATAAAATAACATTCATTAAAATACGTAATGATCCATCCAGTATTTCGAGACCAACCATATATCTGAACACGTGATCATTTTGTCACCTACGTTTCCATGCGTAAAAGCACATTTGCAATGAAAGTGAAGACAGAAAATTTAGTTCTTGCATTCATAGTACAATAAACAAGAGAAAGGAGATAAAAACAACAGCATTTACATCGCTTCTCAATGGCATTGTCTTGAAAACCGAAAATTCACTCATGTTTCTTCAAACGTAGTTCTATCAGAAAGAAGTAGATCGATGTGCTCTTGTTAGCTCAGTGGTGAAGCGTGTGGCTTATAATCGTGAGGTCCTGGGTTCGAATTCCATTCTAGAGAATTTATTTTTATATAATGATATATTCCTCAAAGCATGAATAATTAGATATAATAATAATAATAACTAGTTTTATAAGTATCCATACAAGCATTTCCGGACATAATTAAGTATCCATGTTTTAAATTACTTCACAGAAGTGGTGGGTGTTGGCCAAACGTCGGTATATTATAATTGGACGTTGAATACTAATTAAGTAAATGTTGTTAAATGCCAAGTCGGATCAAGGTGCCATACAGCAAATTCACGATCCCCAAAGTTCATACAAATTCATTATTCCAAAGCTCATCATTATCCCAAAACTTAAATTCATTATCCCCACGAAAGATGAGTCACTGTAAGAGACTAAACTGTACTTCAGGAAAAGAAATACTCTGAAATGCTAGTTTCATGTGGAAGTGCTAAGGCTTTGATCTCTTTCTCTCTCTCTGGCTTGGTTGCAAATTCTATACTTTATGATCTGATGAACAGAAGTTACTATTGTCTTATTAAGTAGAAGGAAAAAATGCTTAACTTGGCCAGGGCTGGAACCCATGTTCGTGTGGCATTCATTTAGAAAGAAAAGGTTTTAACAATGATCTACTTTTACAACTAGAAAAATATTGCCGATTGTCGTCTTATTAAAACACCACCAGATTGAGTCAAGCTAAGTGGACCATTTTATACATTAGTTGTTTTAGATAAGGAAGATTAGTTTCGTTTAGTTTAGTGATAGTAAAATTGGGTCATTCCTGGATAATTAAAGAGATTGAGGGCAGCACTATTTTAGTAAAAAGTTAGTTCCTACATACCTGAAGTTATCAGAACGACTTTGGAAGAAATGTTATGCAAAATTTCCTCGATACCAAATGTCAGATTTTTCATGAGGATCCAACTGAGATATTTAAGCCCGAAATCCGGCAATTTTTCGCAAAGGGCCATGTTTGAACACCCGTAGAAGATCAGGAGTTTGATTTAGGCCCACGATATTTTTGCGTGCATATACTCGGTTGGTAGGTCTAAATATTACAAAATTTTGCAGAATTTTATTCAATCCCTTCACTCCAAAAAAATTGTTAAAACCACATTTTTTACAAGTCGTTACTATTTTTTCAGGCTAATTATTGGCATAAAGAAATTAATTTTCAGTAAAGGTGATTCCATATCTTTGAAGTATACTTCAAGAGCTCCACAACGGTTTTTGATTAAGCTCTCTAGCTTTTTTCTAAAAGAGAGATTCAAGTTTCTGTACGTGTTTACAAGAGTAAAAAACTCCACCCATCATTTCGGAAAGGGACTAGTAGGGTTAGATGGTGAAAAGTGCCTTGGAAGGAATCGTGATAAATAAAAATATACTACCATATTCACCATAAAATGGTTCTCCACCAAACGTCAGGTTTAAAGATGCTAACCTAACCTCAAAATAAATTAAAGTGTTGTTTTTTTAGTTTAGCGATATCTCAGTCGGATTTGCACCTACGATAACCTTTTTTTAAAAAATGAATATCCTTTCAAGCTCTACGAGATGGTAACTTTTCAAGATTTGTTGGCGCAAAACTAAAATTTTGAGAGAGATTAGAAAATTTGAAAATTTAATTTAAAAAACGAAGACAACAGTTGGCTCG
Organism: Lepisma saccharinum; assembly: GCA_022664845.1. Classification (NCBI taxonomy): domain Eukaryota; kingdom Metazoa; phylum Arthropoda; class Insecta; order Zygentoma; family Lepismatidae; genus Lepisma; species Lepisma saccharinum. Next base: position 5,539 of record JAGDQP010001988.1, on the reverse strand, counting down.
AAAAAATTTATGTTATGTGTTTTTAGTGGTTCCATGAATTGTTTGGATGATCCAAAGTAGTAGAACATAACCAGAAAAATATAAAACAGCATTTTTGTCGATTTTAAGGCGTTCTACATTCCTTTATTTAGCTCACAATGTTCGTGGTGTTCTCAAAATTTGTAATGCTAATTTAACTATATTCCCGACGTCATACAATGATGCAATTTTGCAGAGCGCCGTAAGTCGGGTGACAATACACCATTCCATTGTTACTGTTACATATTTCTATATATGTACATATTTAAAAACATATGTTAACATTTTGTTATTACATACTTCTTTATCCTAAAATAAATAGTATCTTCCACCGGGCTGGGTTTGGCTGGTTGCAGAACACTTAATGATTTGTGCCACACAATATTAGCTTGGGAAAAAGTATTAACGCCGCAATAACCCGAAGAAAATTAATAAGAAGAACTTTCTCAACGGAGATTGGAAATAAGACACGTGACTAGGCTTCTTACGTCACACGTGCACTGTAAATACAAGTTCGAAAGAGACGTTTGACAGCTCACCTTCGTTTATCAATGTATTATATGACAAGATAGGATATAAAGTGTGTTAAGCAAATTAGTGAGTAAGAGCTTTTCTAATGAATTAGGTAAAACTGATTGTTAGAATATTTAACTATCTTTGCACTCTTTGTCAATTAATAAAAAAGTGCATGACTGGTCTAGAGGTCGGCTACTTGAGCGGAAGGTCTAAGGTTCGAATCTCCCCCGGGACAACACTTTTTCTTTTGTTTCTTTAAATATATATTTTTTTGCTCATATTTACTATTTAATAATTGCTAGGATGTATATAAATAACTGATTGCTTCTGAAAGCTAGGATATATATAAATAACTGATTGTTTCAGAAAGCTAGGATGTATATAAATAACTGATTACTTCTGAAAGCTAGAATGTATATAAATAACTGATTGCTTCTGAAAGCTAGGATGTATTTGGATGCACACCTAGCGAAGTGTGCAAGGGGGCACGGTGCATCCGAAGGGAGCTGGGTGGAGGAGCCGCTGGGAAACGTCACCCCGGGTAGCGATGGGCATACGCACAAGTATTGTTAACATTCCATTCCACCTGTCAATTTTCTGTTTGGTACATATAAAATTAATTTTATCTTTATCATATCCCATTCTCTGTGCTGTTCATTTGCACGGTCGAGACAGTCGTAATAAAGAACTTTTTTAAGACATCTTTTTCTGAAGCAATTCGTACTAAAATGTAAATATATATATATATATATATATATAGTAGAATTGGACCTACTATGACCCCCTATGACGGTGTCCTCAATTTACACTAATGGATTTTAGAGATAAAGAGATAAGAGATCTTATATTCCATTAGTAGCCTTTTACGGTAGGTATGTGTACTTAACACCACTTAGCTTTTAGATAATGGTGAGATAAGAGTCTTTACTACTCTAAAACCACTTAAAGGAGAGTGCTTTAAAGAATCTATGGATATGAGCTTCCATTAGACTAATGAAATAGGTAAAAGCACTCTACACCACTTAGCTCGTTAGATAATGGTAAGATATCAGTTAAAACCACTTAATGGAGAGTGCTCTTAAAAGCTTGTACGTATAAGAGCTTCCATTAGTTAAATAATATAGGTATATGCACTTAATACCACTTAAGTCGCTAGATAATGGAAAGATAATAGTTATGACTACTTTAAACCACTCAACTGAGATAATAAGTAGTACATTCTTAAAAGCATTAGATGGATAGAGTCCTTTTAGGTTTATCTTATAACAGAACCTTTCAGTGCATCATGGTGAAAGGCGGATGTACTGGAGTAATGTTCATATACGCTTTCAATGTAGGTAAAAGCACTCAACACCACTTAGCTCGATAGATAATGCCGAGATAACAGTTACTACCACTCTAAAACCTTTTAACTGAGATGATAACTAGTACACATTGAAAACCATTAGATAGAGTGCTTGTAGTCTTTTATTAAGATTGCAATTGCTTTTAGTACGACCTGGTGAAAGGCGGATGCCGTTCATTTGCGCATGTGCACGAGTATGAATAAAGTGTGTCAGTGTTTAGGTATGAATATTAGTTGCTATGGCTACCTCAAGCATGGATAAAGCTATTACTACCGTTGTTAGTCCAAGCGTATCGTTACCATCGTGCAAGTGTTCTTCCCACTGGGTGACGGAAGGCTGTATAATAGCGAGTATACAAGCATACGAGTTTTCAAACTACTTGTTGTGTTTAGGCTGCTATACGAATCAACCAAGCCAGCGTGATCATATTCGTGCTGGTCATCGCAATGGATATATTTTTCCGGACGCCACTCCTGAAGAATTAGCGACACTGTTTGGTACACGTACCAAGTCCATTTTGCGTGACTCGAAGACGGTGGACGAATTGTTTATGTTGTACGTGCAATCTCACGAGTCAGCTCCAGCAGCATTAAGGGGAAAGTTTGATTGGGGGCTTGAACGCATGTTAAAATTGAATCGTGGAGTTTTTGTGGACTTGTTGCTGAAGAAGGATATGGAGGCCCCCTTCAAGACCAAGTGATCCCTTACTAGTGTATTTACATATTTTAGTAATAATTACAGTTTGTTTAGTATGGCTCATTGTACGAGTTGTGAAGGTGACTTTATTGTGGATCAATGTGTCTTGTCCACCATTAGTTTGTACTTGGAAACGAACCTCAATGAATGTACCAATAGTAATTTACGTAAGCCCCACAATTGCCTGTACGTGTGGAATACGGGTACAGTAATTGCTCAGCATGTATTCAATCACATGAACGATCCTGAACAGTTTAGTGAATATTACTCCATTTTCACTGCTCAAGGCCATACACATATTATGAAGAGATCTTTTCTAAACGTAGTGCATCAGTTCATTAAGGATCCCGAGTGCATTGCTCAATTGATTCCTTTAGTGCTTCAACACCAACAGCATCAGCAACAGTTGATTTCACCAGGTGTACGTGTTTTATGTGCAAGGCAGTTTATAATCGATTTTCAAGGTTTTAAGATTTCTGCTAATGAGTATATTATTCGTGAATTTTGTTTGGTTGCGTGTGATGCAACATTAATATTCCATTCCCTGGTAAAGTTACCCTGTGAACATTCAGACTTAGCTGTAGGGTACCAACGTCAAGCGGATTGGCTAACGAATAACGGGTTACAATGGACTACATCCAATGGGTTTAGTGTATCACACGTCTGTCATATTGTTGCTCAATGTTGTGAGAGTGGTTCCACGTTTTATTGCAAAGGAAGTGAAAAGAAGATTGTTTTAAGTAAGATTTTTCAGTTGTCCAATGTATTAAACCTTGAAGATGAAGCATGCCCTGCCTTGCGTACATTACAGTTTAAAGTTGATATTGCGAATTGTACGTATCATCAACCAGTGCAGGAGTATGCTTGCGCATTACGTTTACGTATTCAATTACAATATTGGTTCAAGTTCCAATCGTCAAAGGTGGTGGATGCCATATCCAGATTACACTTGTAGATTTATTATTAATAAATATATATATACCAACCAGGAAAATGGTGATTATTATTATTTCTTGAAATGAAACCCAAAAGATTAGAGGTAACAAAGTTTTTATGACAGTAAACTACTTTACTACAAAGGTGTAACAATTTACATTGTTGTTCCTTTTCTATTTTTTGAACAAGTTGATCATTCCATGTTGGGTTGATGGTATACAATTTGGTTTTAATATTTACATTTTGTACTCTAAAGTACAGATATACAAGATAAAACATATCACACAGCAAGGATTCATTAGCTGAATACTGAATGTTATTAACTCGGTAGACTTTACAATGTCTTTGGAGAAAATGAACGAGTGGTTTAGACGGAGGTTTTGCATGCGTATCAAAGTAAAACCCCCGTCGTTTCAGCGTTCCTAAGGAATATTTTTTTAAAAAAAGAAACAAAGTCTGGAACAGCGCCCACAGCTCTCCCAAGGAATCTCTTTGAAAGGAACAAAGTCTGGAAAGGTGCTCTGAATAAAAGACAGGTGATAATATCAGTTCTTCCTTACGAACATGTTAAGATAACGTGAAAATCATCAGACAAACTTTTTCTTACAGGGAGGCCTCATTTAGTAGTGAAATGAATATGCCTATGAATTATATATAATTAAGTGTGCTTTATCCGAGAGCAGGTGTCATATAAAAAGTTAACAAAGTGCAAATTTGTTCATTGGCACACTCCTGCAAGAAAGCTCAACCAGAATTTTTGTTCGTACTAATGAGCTTGAAATATTAATGAAAGTTTTGTGCTTTATTTCCCTTTATGAAAATAAGAAACAAAGCGACTGTAGTGCATTGACTGGAAGGTTTTGGCTTTTAGTTTCGGTAGGGGCACTGATGTTGATTTAACACGTAACAGCTAAGGCGGAATGTTGACGGGTTCGGAGTTAAACGTTACTAGACTGACTTTGTAAAAAAGTTAACAAAGTGTAAATTGAGTTATTGTGACACTTTTGTAAGGAAGCTCGGCAAAATCTTTGTTCGTACCACTGGTTTTGAAATAACAATGAAAATAAGAAACTAAGCGACTGGAGTTTATTGACTTGAAGGTCTTGACTTATAGTTTTGACAAGGGCACGGGTGTTAATGTATTACGTATCAGCTAAGACGAAATGGTGACGAGCCCATTGTTAAACGTTAATAGACTGACTTATAAAAAAAGAAAGTTAAAAAAGTATTTTAAATAAATATAAAATGTTTTAGAAACAATGTTTTAACCAGTTTCGCACACTGTTACATAATTAACAACTGAAAAAGTGTAAATTAGTTCTTTGTGAAACCCACTCTACATGAAAGGTCGATTAGAATCGCTGTTTGTAATTACAATGTGCTTATTGTAGCACCTCACACGTAAGCCTGGTTGTAATAATAAATTTTACATACGAACAATGTACTAGGAATTGAAATGCGATCGTACCAGTGAATATGTTAGTAAATAAAGTACGCGCTTCATATGAAAACTGACTGAGTATGTGTTTTGTTTTTGCTAGCAATTAAAAGGTCCTTTTTGGAATTTTAACGAAGGACCGAATGTTTATTTATGGAGTTTTGACCTAACAGCTAATAGACTTGAGTCGTGTTGAAGTCTATGTTACTAAAATGTCCTTAAATTACTTATCACATACGTGCATAATTGAAATCATAGGCTACAATCAAGTTTGTTATTTCAGCGGAGAGGAGGTTGCTGGTTTTATAATTGTTAGGAGCAATGTCATTTATGCTAGCTCGAACAAAAGCCGTGAATAATACTCGTTTGTTTCCTATTGTATAGTTAATATGCACTTTGTTAGCTTAAATACCTACCAGTCACATTATTGTTGAATACGTTAAGAACTGGATCATAAATCAGTAACCAAGTTAATGGAAAACATATGTGTAAAAAGAGGGAAAAGGTCTCAGTCCATTTGTGTAACTGTGCCAGTTGCTAACCTATGTATTAAAGAAAGTTGTCCATTGGTCATTGTCTGAAATTTTAC
>JAGDQP010001987.1:74157-111566 GCA_022664845.1 Lepisma saccharinum | reverse complement strand
AAAAAAAATTCAGGGTTAATTTAGCCGAAAGAAGGTTAAATTTAACCGAGCTGCAGGGACACTATGTAGCACACCGAGTAGACGGTTATTTTAGCCGAGAACAACTCGGTAGATTTTTATCTATTCATTTAACCAAGTTTGACGACAAATTGAACGAACTTTCTGTTTACCGAGATAAGTGATTAAACCGAGTATGTACAGGGTAAAGTTAAGCCGATATTGCTAGGCTACTGTTGCCGAGTTCAGTGAGCAAAAATTACCCCTTTTCTCGAAAGATTGAACAGAGTTTTTCGGTTAAAATTGCGTAAAAATTACCTTTGTTTCTGGGTAAAGCTTGCCGAGATTCTGGGCAAAAATACCAGAGTTCCTCGGTTAAAATGTTGTACTCCGTAAAATTACTCTTGTTTTGTGGGTTAATTTTACCGACTTTCTGGACAAAAATAACCGAGTTTTTCGGGTAAAAATGTGTAGAGCGTAAAAATACCCTTTTCCTTGGGTTAATGTTACCGAGTTGCTGGGCAAAAGTAACCGAGTATCTTTGTTAAAATTGCGTAGTGCTTCCAAATTACCCTTTTCCCCTGGGTTAATTTTATCGAGTTTCTGGGTTACTTTTGCCGAGTTAGTGGGTAAACATTACCATTTTTCTCGGTAGTTTTTACCGAATACCTGGGTAACTATTACCCAATTAGTGGGTAAAAATTTAGCGTTTTCCTCGGTAGATTTAGACGAGAATTTCAACTACTATTGTCATTTAATATGTCTTGGTTTCCTTCGAACCACTTTTTAAATAATACTTTTATTATTTATTTTGTAATAAACAAAACCATTTTTATATACATTTAATATTATTTAAAAAGTAGTTCAGAAAAGAAACCAAGACATGATATTTAATTAAACGCATTTAGATCCTTCTTCTAATTGCTGCCTTAGCTTAGATTCTTAGGAAATTGTTTTCCTGGCAAGACGGAAAGTGTTTGTGCTTCATCTTGTCTGGTGTAGAACAACATTGTTTATGATTGTGGAAAGTTAGCAAAACAAAAATGCTAAACTTTTGTATGATTTTTATAGTACGCCAGGTTTTTAACCGAGCGAAACGGGTAATTTTTACCCAGTAACAAACTTGACAATAGTAGTTGAAATACTCGTTTAAATCAACACGAGGAAAACACTAATTTTTTACCCACTAACTGGGTAATAGGTACCCAAAAACTAGACTAAATCTACCGAGAAAAAACGTAATACTTCCCCACTAACTTGGCAATAGTAGCAGAGCAGATCATTAGTTATGAACACAATCTTGCTGGTAATTCTTTGAGTGACAATTCAAATAAAACCAGAAACCTACCCCTTTGCCTTCTCTTGTTTCGTCGTTGCGGTACGCTTGCACGCATGCGCAGAACGCCTACCCTTTTCAAAGTAACCGAGATACTCGGTTAAAAAAAGCGAGGCCACATCTAACCTGAAAGACGGTTAACTGCAACCGAGGAAAAAGCGTCAAATGTAACCCACGTACTAGGGTAAATTGGGAAGAAGATAAAAATTGACGTTTTTATCGTCTAAAGTAACCGTGTAAGTGGGTTAAAATATTTTTGTCGATTTTGTTAAACAAGAATAACCCATTTCTTCGGTAAAACATGTAATTCTCCTTTAACGGAATTATTTTTTTACCGTAACTCGGCTAATCTTAACCTAGTTTTCATTTAACCCTCACTCGGTAAACCGCAAAAATTCTGAGTGTACAATTTTTGCAGTGTGCCTTCCAACATTCTTTTCCCCCACCCTATCCCGGCCTGTGTCTCAGATGCCTAAAAGCCTTAAAATCAATTCAGATTCAAATTCGCATATACAGGGTCTTTCAAGAGAAAAGGTATATATTCTGGGAGGTGATTCTACAGGACTAGTACAGCAAGAAAGTCCAGATTAACATATATGTTTTAAGACTTCATTTCAGAGATATATTTACAGAAATGTTTTGCAAGGGTGACAAGTGATATCGGTGTCTGAGGCACTAGCAACAGAGAAAATCAAAGCAACAGCGAAAGAACATGTTACAGTACACCGCCGGTATGCACACGTGTCAGAACAGGTGACCAAAAATGTTCTCGTTAGTCTCCACATACTTGCGCGCTCTCACTAGATTGGGTACATTGACGCAGTGCTTCCCCTTTTCAAATGAAGTTCATCCGCTGCAGCCGTTATGAAAGGCCGAAGGTCCTCTGATATGTTCATCGTCCGTGTGTACACCTTCTCTTTTAGCCTACCCCAAATACCATAGTCCATGGGTGTTAAGTCTGGAGATCTAGGAGACCATTGAACAGGGTCATGCGTCCTATCCACCAGCTTACATATTCTGTGTTCAGCAAGCTGGTCACATTGCGCGTCAGGTGGGATGGTGCTCCGTCCTCCTGATATCACATACGCTGGCGGGTTTTCAAGTGAAATGTCCTCCAGTACCTAGTCATTGTATCCAATCCTTGTTAGTGAGGGCCCGCAAGTGAATGCAGCGTAATGGATAAATTTTTGAGCACCTGCTCTGACACATGTGCATACCGGCGGTGACCTACGGTGTCATGTAACATGTTCTTTCATTTTTGCTGTGATTTTCTCTAGGGCTAGTGCTTCAGACACCGATATCACTTGCCACCCTTGCAAAACATTTATGTAAGAATATCTCTGAAATGAAATCTTAAAACATATATGCTTATATGAACTTTTTTGCTGTACCAGTCCTGTACAATCACTTCTCAGAATGTATGTTTACCGTTCCTAATGAAATACCCTGTATAATAGTATAGATAAAAATAGGTTAGCACATTGTTTAGAGAAAATATCTGTACAGTGGGAGACATAAATAATGGAATAAGATGATTACTGCATTACATTTTACTTCTATTAGGTCTATGTATATATTAACTTTGAAGAAATAGAAATGTAATTCCAAGATTTACAAACGATAACATACTTTTTCAGTCTGCCATAAACATTGTCAACTTCAGTGAATTCAACAGTTCTTTGAAAGTTCTGTGCTTGTCATTACTTTAAAAGTTTCTTTAGCATAGAATGAGCATATTTTAGTCACTCCTGAGTCTATTTATGAATACTTTTCTATAAGGACCTCCTTCAGTTCTAGTCCGGTGCTGATCATCGAGCTCTACGTAAACTATACTGGAGTAACTACTTAGTGTTGAAAGATAGACACCAGAGCAAATATTTAAATTCGTTTGTCCACTTCCAGGCTAATCCAATATGGACCAAATTCTCAGTTCTAACTCAGTTTTATACGCTTGATATCGCTGTGTGGCCTGTTTTTTAATTCAAGTCTTAATTCCTGAGTTATTCATGTAAGAGTATACTGCACTCTGCATACAATAGAAAATATTGCAAATAATATTTACGTTTTTAAGAAATAAATACAAAATCGGGCCACACAGCGATATTAAGTGTAAAAAACTGAGTTATATTCGAAAATTTGGTCCATATTGGTTTAGACTGAAAGTGGACAAACGAGATTAAGTTTCCTCTCCGCGCCCTAGCTTCACATATTCATGAAATTTTCAATGGCTGGAGTCAGTCCAGTATCGTATTAATGAAGGTCGATGAGTGCTGATATAATGTTCTTTCTCTCTGTTTACCATGGATCTCGATACGGGAGACGGATCTACTTCTTGTGACCCGAAATTGAAGCCAGTGCAAGCCATGATCACCTGGGCTGGGTTGCAAGAAAAATGATGAAGTGTAAAATCTGTCTTAAGCAGATCATCGAACTCTACATAATGCTGGAGTGACTACTTAAATAAAAAAACGGGCTTCATAGCGATAAGAATCGTATAAAACTGAGTTAGAACTTAATATTTGGTCCACATTAGATTCGACTGGAAGTGGACAAACAAGTTTAAACGTTTGCTCTGGCTTCTATCTTTAACGCTAACTAGTCATTCCAGTATTATATAGAGCTCGATGGTATGACTTAAGTCAGATTTTACACTTAAGTATTTTCTTGCAACCCAGCTCTGGAAGGTGAAATTTATTAAAAAGAGAATTGAATATCACGTTCCGCACAATATCTTATTTAAAATATTCCAATCTTCCTTCTCTCTTCCATGGCTAGATCTTCATCCATTCTTTGCTTCCACACACCCAGGCATAGGCCAACCAATACGACGCAAGTTAATCCCAATTCACCAGACAAGATTAATAGAAAACCAGCATCAAGTTGACCCAGCTTAATTGTATTGGGCCAGTCGATCCATCTCCAGTATCTCCATGCCTGTTTACGAATTCATTCCATAATGTTCGCCGTAATGTTTTGCACAGCTACTGCATTCGAAAGAGTACTTGTCAAGTTACAACTCTACCGCACAGTGCAGTTCTGGAGACACCTGGTGGAGATTTTTCTTATTCGGCAAACTCTTTTTAAGGGCTGATTTTCAAGAATGCTTGCGTTGCTTTCTTTGCTGCGATTTGGGTGAATAGCCATTTGAAATACGTGTTACACGTAGAACACGTAATAGAGGGCCTTAAAACACATATTCAATTGGCTACTCATCCTAATCACAAGCAACGCAAACTTTCATGAAAATCAGCCCTATTGCAGTGGCATTGCAAAATCTAATTATAGCGAAATTTAGTACATGGGTCACGGAATTACCAACGTTAGCCTAATAGTAGTATGAATCTAAATAGTAGTCGGGAAATATGTTTTAATATTTTTAATGTTCTTAGAAACCGATGAGATATAGTCAGTACCGTGCTCGGCCTGTAATAATCGGGAGGACCCAGTGTAAAAATGACCGAAATTTGGCTGTTATCTGAAGATTGTTTAAATAAATAAACGGCAAGTTGCTGATTGTTTCTGAGTATAATTTAGCAAATAGTGATCAGTGACTTGAATTCGTCGTGAGAGCTGTTTTTGAGCACATGGAGTCATAAACAAGACATTAATTAATGAAATGAATCGATGCTTACAATGGCGGTAAAATTTACAATCTTAGATGTAAATAAAGATGACGTGCTCGCAGATACAAATTTTCTGACAGGAGAGCCTCTGATTCGATTCTGATGTTTCTTTAGTCAAGGTATTTTCCTGTTGCCAGCCACACTGACTGAGCTTTTCCAAGGTTCCCTTAACTTCACCACTGGAATATCAGCATGGTATCAATCCAAAGTTCCTAACCGCTTTCTCCTCTGTGGAAACATACCCCTCTTTATATTGAATGTCTTCGGATATACTCAACAATTAGATTCCAGCGAGCTTTCCAGATTGATTTATTTGAGATGAACAAAAGACAGTCGTTCACATTAAAATGAAATAAACAAGTTAACATACTGTTGTTAAGGGATTTAGAATATCGGCTATGTATATGTCGAGAAATGTGTATATCATCAGTGTTTATATGTTGTGAAATGCTTTAAGTGATCGTTTTATTGATGAGAAAGTACGCGATGGCTACTCGTATTCACGCAATGGATAATCAGTTTTGTACACTGTCGCTATATGTAAGCAGTATAGATTGCGAATGTATCCTCTACCTGCTTTATTGCGTTATGTAGTATAGTACTGCTAGGAGATTAAACTTCTTGATAAATGAACCTAACGAATCAAACTCAGATCTCAACTAGAACCCAACCTAATGAACTTAAACAAACTCGGAATCTTTATATTAATACCCTTCTTGCCTGCCCGTTAAAGATTGCTTGCAAAAAATGTTTATCCATCCCACATGACAAGCTTAGTAAATTGTAAATTAATTGAAATAAATAAATAATGGCTTGGTAAAATACAAAATATTGAAGAAAGTATAATAAAAAGAATAGAAAATATTGAACAAAGTATACTTAAAAATGTTATCTATGCTAATAACTACACTCTTACAGAAAGGTACATAAGCAGAGACCAAGCAACTTCACTACTCAACAACAGAGGTGTTGCAAATCATTGTTGCAACCAGGGATGCACGAAGCGAGACTTAGAAAGCTACTGTGCTCGTCCTAGAAATGATGGCGAAACTGAAAGGTAGGTAAAATGGAAAAATATTAGAAAATAAAACTTTCTTTGTTTATGACATATTTTTTTCAATGTACCGGTAACTTACCGTTTTTGCTAATAAACACCATATTTGGCTCATAATTACCAGCGCTACAACCACTGTTATTTTCTTCTGTGATTGGAAACGATCGTTAGGTCATGATTTATATCCAATTTAAAATGGCAAAATATGCGAAATAATATTTAAAGTATGTAGAAGTAGGTACCAGGGCGCCACTTTCTTGTTTTGACTGCTGATAAGGATTTGCAACTCACAACCAGACAAGTTTCATGTCATAGTGTAGTGTTTAATAGCGTTGAACATGGCGCAATTTGTACCTATAAACTACAATGTGCGGACAGCATTGATTTTTTGTTACCATTTGAAGAAAACTGCTGCAGAATCGCATTGCATGCTTGTCGAAGCTTACGGTGATCATGCTCTTGGTAAGTCACAGTGCTATGCGTGGTTCACAAAATTTAAAAGTTGGGATTTTGACGTGAGAAACGTGGAAGACCACCGAAAAAGTTTGCAGACAGCGAATTGCAAGCTTTGTTGGATGAGGATGACGCTCAAACGCAACAACAACTCGCGGATCAATTAAATGTGACACGAGAAGCAGTTTCCATACGTTTAAAAACCATGGGCAAGATTCAGAAGGTGGGAAAATGGGTACCACATGCATTGACTGAACGATAGCAGGAGAACCGAAAACCCACTTGCGAAATTCTGCTCGCCAGGTACAAAAGAAAATCATTTCTCAATCGAATTGTGACTGGTGACGAAAAGTGGATCTATTTCGAGAATCCTAAGCGTAAAAGATCATGGGTAACTCCACGAGAACTGGTGACATCTGCTGTAAGACCAAATCGCTATGGACGGAAGACATTGCTTCGTGTTTGATGGGATCCGAAGGGAGTGATCTATTATGAACTGCTGAAACCTGGCGAAACCGTTAATACCCAACGTTACCGACAACAAAATGATCGATTTGCATCAAACTTTGCGTAAAAACCACCAGAATATGACCAAAGATAACATAAAGTGATTGTGCTTCACGATAATGCACCCTCTCACACAGCAAAACCAGTCAAGGAAACGATTGCCACGTTTGGCTGGAAAATCCTTCCGCATGCGGCTTACTCACCAGACTTGGCGCCTTACGATTTTCACTTATTTGCATCCATGGGACACGCACTTGTTGACCAGCGCTTCACATCTTACGAAAATGGCTTGATGACTGGTTTGCAGCACAAGAGGCACAGCTATTTTTTGTCTGGCATCCACGCATTGCCGGAACAATGGCAGAAATGTATCGCTAGCGATGGCCAATACTTCGAATAAAATGGTTCTTAGCATTGTCATCCAATCTCTGTGTCTTTTCTGTACATAAATTCCGGTTTCATATCTACGCACCTGGTACAAATTGCTGGCCAAAAACAAACCAACACGACTATGAGACAACATTTCATGTAGTTCACAGAAAACCAGTCTGAAAACATTGCATTCAAACGTAAATACACCAATCAGCAAATTCCGTTCACATCTGTTTCACGTTTCTCTTCATCATTCATACATTGAAGTTAATTAATATCGCCACTGTAAGAATACTTGAAATTTGCCCACTGCTCCCTTTACGCCAACTTCTACTTCAGAAGTACTTCTTACAAAAGTCTTCATTTCATCTTTAGATTATATGAATTGATTTACAATCATTGCAAACTCTTTCAAGCTGGTTAATGTTCTAGTTTTCTTCCAATTCTCATTTTTAATCTTTTTCTAGTTCACGTTTTGAATATGTGTTATCTAATTCCCAGTAGATGCGAATGCAATTTTGCATCTAAAATCTAATGTCCGATTTTAAAGACGTAGACGTAGGCTAAACTATGGTTCTCTGCTAAACAGGTGCATTCCTAGTTGACGTTTAAGCCTAACTTAGGCCAAGGTTAAACTCTGTCCTTGCAATCGGCTCTAAAACTCGAAGACTGAAGCTCTATATCGCGTTTGCACACTCATCAGCAAGGAAAGGAAAGTCATTGCTATGCGAACGTTGGCGCGTCTTAGTCATACCTCATAACATAACCTCCCCTCCGCTCTCCCCGCTATTCAAGTCCTAGTGCCTGTGCCTTCACTCACCATCTCCAGTACAAACTCTTTAAAAGAGGACTTTAGATTCACCGTAGCAAGACTGGTGGAGCGAATCCTTTCACAGATAATTTCTTAAACAACCATACATAACTTGAAAGAAAAAGCTATACTAACTGCTTATTCATATTGTCTTCAAGATAAGCTAGCACGAAATTCACTTGTAAAAATATGGCTAATTTGCTAGTTTTGTTACCGTCTCCCATACTTTTGAAAGTAATCTACTGTTAGGTTTTGTCAAAACTCTGATAGGTCCTCAGTTGTTCAAATGGTTAGCGAGATGGGCTTGTGTGGGTATGATACTAGACCCAAAGCTAGTGAGAGTTCATTGTACGGAGTGACTCCGGAACCAACGTTTACAAAGAGACATAGGAAAGCTCAACTCATCTAGTGCATTTTTTTTTTTTTTTAGGTGAAGGCCAAGTAAAATTGTGTTCAAAAATTCCAAGGCCTAGTTGATGAAATTATATTTCCACTCAGGATGATTGGTTTAGAACATTATTAACAATTCTAAATGAAAACTTTTTTTTTTCCCTTTATAAATCTTTCGGGAATCAGATCTTGTCCCAACGTTTGTATCACAGGATGACTTTAAGATGATCTCGGGTTAGCCGAGATATTAGCATGCTCAATTTTTTTGTGGGTGACGGCGTGGGCATTAGTTCAATTCCCACCGGGATCCATTGAGCGCACTGATTCGAAGCCTGGCTTACCAAAAACTGTAGATCCCGTCCTTAGAAGCTCACCAGCTCCTTTCAGACGCTAATAACAAAACAAACAACTTTTAGAATTTAGTCGTTTGTAGCATTCCCAATGACGAAACACCATGTTCGAAACTAATTGGATATGCATTGTGTTCATATATTCAGGAGAACAGTTTAAAAAGTTGTTGGATAGCGCCATCTTTAAACTGAACGACAACATTAATTCGAGCTCATCTACAATTAATAATATGAGGTAAATTACAAAACCACTTTATGAGTCAAGTTAAGCCTATAAATGCACTTCTTCAAACTTAATGCTTGCTAAAATCATTGACAAAGGAAGTCCTTAAGCTGTGAGAGCTAGATTGTTGTGAAAATTCGGTTTGGTGACAAATTTTGGTTTGCTAACCAACGGTTAGTGATAGTCACACATTTCGGAAATGCATTGTTTGCCCGCTACGCTTTGGTAAACTTGTCACTCCAATCCTGAAAATTAAAAGGGATATGTAGACTTTTCTCTGGCACGTTACTATTCACTCAAGAATTGTTTTGCTATGATATATATCTCATTTGAGAGGTAACGGAACATATATTCAGAATATATAACGTTTTGTCCATCAATTTCAAGATCGTCGTGACAAGTCTACCAAAGCGTAGCGGGAAAGTTTCGTATTTCCGAAACGAGCGACTATCACCACGCGAATTAGCGATCGCAAATTTTTCAGGAAACAAATGTTTACAAAAATCCTGCTCTAACGACTTGAGGACTTCCGTTGTGAGAAAATTTATCTGAAATGCTGTTAGCAAATCGAGCCAAAAATGTATACTTTATCATCACAAGTAATGAATAAGTCTCCATAAAGGCCTAAAATCTTTAAAACTGGTGAGTGCATGCAATTTGTTTTTATGAAAATATTATTGAACTCGTAAACGGTTTCTTGTATCGTATCAGTGTGAGAATTATCTCAAATAATTAGCTTTTGTTTCAATGAAGTTTGTGAAGAAACTAAACTCTTTAACGACGTTCATGAATAAAAGAGATTTCTCATATCTATTTTTGTAAAAGCACACCATACAGGAATGTGTTTTATCAGTTTTTCAACACTTCATATTTTGTATATGTGGTCGAATATACTTAATTCTTTAAAAGATTATGTTCATTTCAGCTGAGAAGGTAAGATCCAAATGCTAGATACACAATGAGTTTCCTCTTGAAAAAGAAATCGGAGGTCAACAAAATCAATTGAAGACATCCCAAGTCCACCGGAGCATTTTTTTCAGGAGGAATTAAAACAGTCCAAGGTCTTCGTATTTTATCCTATTCAGCGGAAATTATTTTGTGTTAAAAAAGGATTTCTGTGGGGGGAATAGGATGTAATATTTATGCAAATTGATAGCCGTTTGTACATAGATACCGAAGAATAGAAAAAAAGTGCAAGTACGACAAAAGTGGACTTGGGATGTTTTGCAATTCAGGTCTTCAATTAATCAGAAAATTCTTGCTTGTAGTGTTATTTTCGTTAAAAAAAATCTAACAAAGAAGTTAATATACTAAAGTCGATGAAATATAAACAAGCTAGACCCTATTACTTTCGGATGGATATAATACATTTCGTTATGTGTTTATTGCTTGAAAACACATCATTTGTCATTTGGAAACTTAAGCCCAAGTCTTTGTAAATGCGTTTGAATAGCACCTTAAGGAGAATATTTGCAAGAATTGGAAGCTTCACAGCATTACTGAATTGACAGAATGAATTACAAATATAATTAAATGTATGCCCTTCAGGCATCTTTGGCTGAGGCCAATAAATTACGAAACAAGGGATTTACAATATGATTCAGATGATAAGAAAATAGGTCTAGGCTATTCATCAATTTTCTGTTTGTCTCAAAAAGTGATAAAGTTTTAAACAAATGTTAATAAAGGTGTTGTTCGAAAAGTTATTGGACTAATATTGTCATTGGATCATTGTGAAGACAAATAGGGTGCCTACTACTGCGCCGATGTATACGTCCAGTATCAACTGTAGTGAATGGAGCATGAAACGTTCCTAGTTGTATGTTGGCCGTCTAGGTCCACTTGTGTTTAGTGTAATGAACTGATTATATTCGACTAGAGAATAGAGATGCTCAACGTGCCGTTATTCAGTTACTGTGTGTGGAAGCTAAAGAACAATGTACTTTCTTGCACGCATAAGGAATGCGTATAGCACAGCCACAGAATGTGTTTCACTATCCCGTGTTTGATTGATGTAATAGGATTAGATAAGGAAGATAATACTCACGGTGTCTTCAATGTTCACCAGGTTATAGATCCCAATGCAATGACGGCATTCAATAAGCTGATTCAAATGGATAATCTCTTTTGGCACTGAGGGCAGTAAGTTACATCCTGACCAAGATAGCGTCCTGACTAAAGTCATGTGACACTGCAGCATTTTCTTCGGTTGAGAAAAAAGATCCATAAAGGATACGGTTTGACAACAAATCAGGACATACAAAATGCAGTCAGTACCTGGTTCCGCAACCGCAAAGGTATCTCTACCACCTACAAAATATGTGAAATAAAAATGTAAGCAGAAATGCTAAACCAATTACTTTTCGAACAGCTATTGTATTTACTATTCTCTTTGTATGAGCTGTGTTGACGAAGTCTATACGAAGTCAATCTCGCTCAGACGATAGGAACAGTACACATGGATAAAATGCAAAAAATTGTTTATTATGTATATCTCCGCTTAAACTCCGTGTTTCATGTTAAATTTTCTTTGTATTCAGACTGGAACATTGTCCATTTTTTGTGTTGATATTAAATCATTTATAGACTTCTTTTTAAACATTTCTTTCTTTGTTCCAACAGATTCGTGCCAGTTTTTGATGAGATGTCGGAGGAAACTGAGGATAATCAAAATAACCACACCAATAACATACAGGTCAGATAAAAGAAAAAAAAGAGACGTCGTAACCGTGCTAAGAGATGTTGTTGTCGACGTCATCGTCGCAAGGTGTCCGTCCTTTGTTGTTTGTTTTGTGCTGAGCGTTTGTGTTTGTTTTCGTTTATATGCCAATAAATGTGCGTATTTGCATCGGTAGTTGAAAGAAGGAAAATAAATCAAAAAATCTGTTTTGTGGGAAAATCATAAAAAGTATATAACATTCTTTTTATTATTTATTGAAAGGAAACTATACTTTTACTGAATATTCAGAACGGTCTTCTGATCCTTGTGTACTGCTCAGACAGTTTCCATGTATTGTATTTTTTGTAGAACTAAAAAAAAAGTTGGTGAATTTATTTCCTTCTCCCAACTAAAGGAAAAAAAAAACGTCTGCACAGTTGTAAGTGGTGAGACGTAAGTATGGAAAAATCGTCCAGAGAAATGAAGCAAGACGAAATAAGGACCTTCAAATGAATGTAAGAAATTTATGCATAATAAACTCTAAAGTTACAAGTAAGTAATAAATTGAGATATTTTTCCTGCTCCCAACTGACATAAATTTTGGGCTAGGAATGGGTAAAACTGCTGGCTGTTATTCCGTAACAGTGATAGCAAGAGCTGTATATTCAAATATCTGTTAAGAATAGTAGTTAAAAATAGCAGTTTAGAAGAAAAACGTATCTAAATGCGAGTTATTTATTCCCGACTGTGAAAAAGCAGTGTAAAACATCATTTTAGACTAACTTATTTACCTGTATCATGTTATGTGTGCAGCAGAGTGATGGACTAAGGTAATCTAGTTCATACTATAACTGTCAGAAACTATCGTATAATTATCGAAGCTTGGACTAACTGGTGGCGAGGGAACTGTATATCAAACCACAATTAAATCAGAAAAATATAAAGTCGTGTGTACGGCGTGGAGTGGGAAGCGTAATTTAGTTCTATGCTGAATTTGTATAATATTTTACATATGATTTTGTACAGGGTGTTTATGAACTACACCGACAAACTTCTGGAGGTGATTCCTCACATCAAAACAAGAAAAAAAAAATCCTATGACAATTGTTTCGAAATGTGTATATTCTTGGAGCTACAGGCTGCCGAAAGCGTGGAAAATGAACTTTACAGCTTCATATTTCTATCACCATGAACAGTAGAGCAAATGCGGCATGGTACCATCAAAGACTTTAAATTTACACTATCCAAAAATGCATATTTCCAAATTGCGCAATGGGGGCGTAAGGGATTCCCAAAAGGAATTAGGAGATCCCCAGAAATTCTTTGAAGTGAAGATGGGTTGAAATTAGTATGAATGGGACGGTTTTCCACAAGCAAACAATAATTTCTTTGCAGCAAGTCGATATCTCAAGGTGATTCCATATACCGAACATTTTAAGGGTGTGGTTGCATAACAAGTAGGATTAAGAATAGCATAATTTCACCGGACGTTTCATTTACTTGTGATTGAATATCATTGCCAATGGGATGTTATGAATGACGTATATCATCTTTACTCACACGGGAAATCGAATAATTCATCCTCATTTCGACCTACCTCATCTTCAGAAATATTCCGATTTGCCCTACTGGGGAATCCCTGGCGTGCTCATTGCGGAATTTGGAAATATGCATTTTCAAATAGAGAAGTTTTTGACAATACTATGACGCATCAGCTCACAGTTCGTGGTGATAAAAATATAAAACTCTTTTAAGTTAATTTCCCCATGCTTTAGGAAACTTGTAGCTCCAAATCTATACTCATTTCGAAAATTTGGTAGAGGAACTTTCGTCTTGTTTTGATGTTACGAATTAGCTCCAGAGGTTTGTCAGTGTAGTTCATAAACACACTGTATATACACTATGCCCAGACATACCGTGGATCCCCATCAAAGCCCGTGGTCCCCTTCAAAAACGAACTTATAAATACGTGCCTGCTTTCCGTAAGGTAAACCGGAGCCCGGATCTAGGAGAATGTCCCTATGTAAAACCGGTTGGGAGCATTTGGGGTGCGCCTTTTCGATATAAATGTGTTGGCGGGCAGCAGAGGTAAAAGACAAATGATTGTGCCCGCCTCGGGCGCAGTATTTTGTAGATCAAGTAGGTGTTCATCGCTATCGGTTTGCCAGAATTTCGTTCTTGGATGTTTTCAACCATGCAAATAAATAAATTTGGCCCACTACAGTGATTCTGCCAGGATTTTCGGTTTGGGGAGTATAAAACCCAAAATTGGGAAACTGTAAGAACAATTTAAGGTTTCTATTTATTTTGACCGTAAAATAATAATGTTTGAGAACTCCCATTTGATGAGTTCTAGCACAATTCTCGGGGCATTTGTCCCTCTGCCCTTACGCGTACCTGCGGAGAGAAACAATCATGACGTCACAGTATTCTCGCTAGCGTAAAGAATCCTGGAGTGAATAATTCCGTAACAATAATGTCTTGACGGTTTAACATGTTGTGACAGTTTGACAAAATAAATGTTTTCATTGCGTATTAAGAAGAAAAAAATACCTAATTTGAGTTTTTTCAATCTATGTCTGTGAATGTTATGAAATTTTTAAAGTGTGTATTGTTTTATTCACCTAAAAGGAAGAAAAAAGTCAAATCCCAAAAGGAGAGCTTCTTTCGAAAGCAGGAATGAAAACGGTATAGGTTGGTAAACCCTTTACAAATAACATAAAAGTTGTAGGTGAACGAGTACCGAACCCTGGACCACTGAATTACAAACCTTACCCATTTTTAAAGCTATTTGTTTATTAAATCTGAATTAGATACAGAATAGGGTAGGGCGATTAAAAAAATATATATATTGGGGTTCGAGTTGTTATCAAAAGTTGTGCATTGTGCCAAATATGGCCGTCCTAAAACAATATTTAACCGGGCCCCTGGCCCCCCAAAATTCCCAAATGTTTTTTTGCAAAGTTACAAGGAATAAAAATATTATACCAGTTTCCACATTTTAGGATTCGACTAGTTATGAAAAGTTGTTCATTGGTACGAAATTTAACCATGTCAAATTGGCCGCCAAGCGTTTCTGACTGTTTTCTACCGAAATTTTTGCGGGCTGTCTTTCGGCGAACAAATATAACGTAACATTATACAACTTTTGCACGCTACTCAAACTAAAATTTCTAAAACAAACAAACAAAAATCGGCCCTTTTCAAAATTATCGTTTTCTCGGGCTCCCGGGGCCCGGGTAAATATTTTTTGATCCGACTGTGTTTGGGGTGACCAAACATGACATAATATTCTATAAACTCAAACACAAGTTTTTAACATTTTTCTTCAGGGAAGCCGAAAACGGCCGTTTTTTTTTTTTTGTTTTTTTTGTTTGTTTTGTTTTTAAAATAAAATTGAGTTTGAGTAGCATACAAAAGTTGTAGAATGTTACATTATGTTTGTTCGCCGAAAAACAGCCGGATCAAAAAATATCTAGCCGGGCCCCGAAGGAAGCGAAAATTTTAGTTTGAGTACGGTCAAAAACGCTTGACGGCCAAGAAGGACCACATTTGACATGGCTAAATTTCGTACCAATGGACAACTTTTCATAGCTACTCTAACCTCAAAATGTGAAAACTAGTGTAATATTTTTACTCCTTGTTTTGCAAAGAAAACAATTGGGCCCTTTAGGGGCGCAGGGAACCGGTTAAATATTGTTTCAGGACGGCCATATTTGGCATGGTTTTATTTGGTACCATTGCACAACTTTTGATGACAACTCGAACCCCAATATATGAAAAAAAAAAAATCAGCTCACCCTACTACAGAATCAAAATAATCAGGAAAGAAAAGATAACAAAAAATATTAAATGAAAATAAAAGTATAAAACAAATTAAATAATAATAGTTCAAGATAACCTATTCAAAATATAAAGGTCTTTAAAAAGCAGGTGAACGAGTACCGAATCCGAGACCACTGAACCATTACGCATTTTTTTTTTCTTCAAATAATTTCTTTATTTAACTAGTAGTAGGTTAATACACAATCCTAAGATACACAAATCTGCTTCCTGTCCAGCAGGATTATTATGACTAATCTAATGTAATATGTTTATACTACTTAATATTAGTCGTACACGTTTAATAACAGATAAAAGATTCAATTCATTATGTAGTGACTATTCTTCTGCAGCATTACAAACGTTAATTTTTCACTATCTTTTAATAAATAGCTCGAAAATAACAAGCAAATGTTTTCTTCCAAACATATCACATATTGTATAATAACTTAACAATAGTGTATTAACGTAAAACGCCTTATCTAGTTATCTATTAATAGTATTTCCAGGGTAATTGCCTGTCCTTAAACCATACTAAAAATTTTCGTTTTGCCTGGGGAGTACCATTGATATTGAAGATATAAGATGGCATTATATGTATATTGTAGCCTGTTTTACAGATGTTCTTAACACTCTAGTCACTATAGTTATAAAGCAATTCCAAATAATTCAGTTATTATTACCTTGTATTAATTTCTGATTTGGAATATCCTCTTTTGCACAATTTAGACATAAAAGAGACTCTACAATAACTAATTCATATAATTTTGATCTAGTTGAATATATTCTATGAATTACTTGATACCATGTATGGTATATTCCAAGAAAAGGTCTTAAATATATATATTGGTCCATATCGGAGTCCAATTATATTCAGGGTTGACATAATATATATTTGTTTTGTACTATATTCATGTAGATTATAGTATGATGTTAAGGAATATCCAATTTCTGCAAAGACGACATTTAAATACGGACAAATATTTTTTCCATCTGTCAATACAAATAGGAGTAGTTATTTTAATTTTATTCAAAATGCAGTTAAAAAGAGCACCAGAGAACATTTATGAATATTTACATGTAATCATTATAGTTCTATGTAACAGTAAGGCCTGGTCTTGTAATTTCGGATCTTTTAAATTTTGTCCACCCAGATTTAGTCCAATATACAGATTTTGTAAGGTAGGTCTAGCAATCTTTTTAAAGTGACCCTTTCCACAGAAAATACCCTGGAAATGTTATTATTTAAGCCCATTTTCTTTTCTGGAAACGGATATATTTGTAGCTGATAATATAACATACTAAATATATACACACACACATTTAGAAACTTTACTCTTGATTAAAGATATGTGAAGCGAAGTTAGTTTTTTTCGCAGTTCATGGATAACTTTTCCTACGAGCAATATAGCGTTGTATTTGATTACATTTTGTATTGTTCTAAACCAATAAATTTCTAAAATATTAATTTAGTCCACAGGTGAGAAATATACTTCATATTCGGCTTTTTGTTTTTTATCTAGTACTAAAATCTTTGTTTTATTTAAATTTAGCGATAGTCTTGATAAATTTGAAAAACAATCAAATTCATTCAACATTAGCTTTGCTTCATAAGGTTCACGTACCACACTATGGATATCATCACTATACAATCACAACACTTCACAATCACAGTCAATAGAAGTTCAGTCTCAACTATAAAGCTGACACAGAATCAAGACAGCAGAGAGAAAACATGTCCTACCAGCACAACTGCCACGGAGCCAACTAGACTAGCGACAAAAGCTTTCCGAAAGCTCTTTATACTTCTGCAAACACTGAACAGACGTCAGTAATTACGTAGTGTTCACGTCCTCTCCGCAGACAATTCTCTGGCCTTTTGTTCTGTTCTGCCAGCAGTTCTGTTTGTTTAGAAAAAAAGAAAACAATGCGTTTTACCCGTAGCAAGCTTCCGAGAAAAAATAACCGTTAAGGCAGTAGCTGCTATTTTTCATCGGTTTAAGCAGTGATAACAATTTAGCCGAAGTAGCTGTGAAGAAATAGATGCTACACTATATTTGTCCATCTCCATTTCTCCCCTGTTTTTCTAGTATTTTCTAATGGCTTTTTGCTTTCTTTGTGCAGTGCATAGATGTGCGATCCCTTCCAGATATCAAACCCGGCATAAACAAGATTTTCAAATTTTTGGCGTTTATTGCCTTCTTTCAACTGCCCATTCATTTGTGTAGAATGTACATTGTAATGTTTTCACTTAAAAGCAAGCTCTCGTAAAACAATACGTCCAAAATTTATATTAAGTGGGTCTATCACTAGTTTCAGGGCTTGTCAATTGTTTAACCAAGTTCCTGCAGAGGAAATAGCTTCAGGAAGAAATAGTTGAAATGACAGAAGCAACACTATCACTACTTTAGATCTGGAAAGCAAACTTTCTAGGCAGAAATGAATAATTAACACAAAGACATTACAATTAAAAATATTATAAAGTTGTTCTATTTTTAATTCTATTTATGGACTTTAGACATCTATGGCTCAGACTGAGATAAAGGACGAGAAAGAATGCGGCAAGTTGTCGGCCAGGAACTAGGTTGAAGGTGCCATCCGGGCATTCCTGGTGTGACTGAGGAAAAACCTGTTAGGATGTTCAGCTGCTGGGATTGAACTCACGAGATCTCGAATGCTAAGCCAACGCACTATCACTGAGCCACGGCTCTCGGTACAAGCTCTATTTGTCTTTAGATTCAAAATATTACTTATTCTGCAATGTCTAGGTTTACTAAAGATTTTATCTTTCAAGCAAATTTATGGATTTTTTTTATGTAGTTAAGCGAAATCTAAAGGAGCAAAACCCGAATGTCCATTTGTTAAAGAAAGATTCAAATAAACTGTGTACGCGTGCTGTGTGAACTTTCGAACTTATGGAGTTTTGCAGGTTACCTCCTCAAATGCTTAACATACATTCAACAATTTGCCAAGTTAATATCAACTTTCCAGTTTTAATTTAGGAGTACCGTCTGGTACTATTCATATATTCTTTAAGTTAAAACCTGAATACAAAGATTTATTTCTAAGTCATAATTTGTCCGCAAATAAGAAACTATAATCTTAATCAAATACTTGTATTCCATGTGTAGCTTCGGTAATCTTCTAGTTTCAACTTTCGTTTGTTTTCAGTTCATGTTCTGCTTTACGTATGGTAATAATTGTTAGTGGTCATAGTGTTCTTGATTTTATTGCAAAATGTTATAACTGTTCACACTTCTATTATTATGAGTGAATTTAAATCTTCTGTTCACAAGTAGATACTTTGGTGGGTCTTCTACCTTAATTGACCTGCATTTGAGCTATTGAATTTGAACATCTGAATAGACTTGGAAGTAAATTTAAGTGTGTGTTCTTGGTATAAATCCTTTCAAGTCTCTGGAGTCATGTTTGATATATAGAAACACGAAATAATTATCTAGTATATAGAAACAAGAACGCATGTGTATATTTCCTAGTTAGTCAGGACTATTGTTTCTTACCGTTTCATCTTATGTTTACCAATAGACCTAATTGAAATAAAATACAGTATACTGTTAAAATAGGAGCTGAGCTGCCTCCACTTTTTGGATTAACCTACATTCAGCCAGTTTTCGGTTGAACGTTTTACTTTCTGTAAAATTTCAAAATTCGTGTGTATATATATGACTGTTCCAACGTATTTCATTCAAGAAGAGCACTTTTAAAGTTGAAAAGAATAAAAGATAATATTCCTTTAAAATTAAAATTGAAAAAAATAATTGAAGGGGTCGGATTTCGATCCAGAGTCCACAAGCACACTGGTCAGACGCTCTTGCCACTTAGTCACGGAGGCAGTTGGTGTTTTCCGAGTGATATCTATAGCTAGGGTTTTACTGCGAAGGAGGTTAATCATTAACACGTTTTTTTTTTATTTTACTACAAGGAATGTCTCGTGAAGAAAGGAGATATACGTTTGCTACAGTGTAAAGATTTATACCTAACTTAATATCTCTTACCGCCAATGCAATCCTTGCCGTTCTCGGTCCGCCAGTGAACTGTATACTGTTTACAGTTTAAAGGCAATATAAACACTCAAAATGGCGGGGCGTTCAGTGACAATCAAGTAACGTTACTCCTGTTACTGGATTATAGAATATCCAACTAAGGCTTAAACTTCATCCACAAAAGTACGTAACCTCAAAATTGCCAGTTTAGCTTACACTTCGATTAGAAAATGACCTAATTTTAACCGTAAAATAAGTTGAACGTTCACCGACAAATCACTTTGGCTAGTTTCAACCCGTTTTAAGTTAAGGTTAAACGGTTACAAAGAAAATGTTAAACTTTAAAATGGAGTTAATTTTACCAATCTTTCCACTAAAAGGCTTATACTATATCCACGTTTAAGAGTAAATACAACAAAACGCTAATTTTCGACTTTTATTTCTCCGTAAAGAGGAGTAACTTTCATCCATTTCGTGTTTCCACTTTTTACAGTGTATATTAGTGTAATTTCGGGACTTTCTAATTGTCATATGTTCATCCAATCATATCAATCCAATATTTGCACTGACTCGTTTATGCAACCACAGCTGAATAGAGTTTGAATATATTGTTCTACGCATATTTTGATTACCGTATATGCAGTCATTAAAACAAGCAAATTCAGATTCCAACTCTGTTGTGAAAAAAAAACTTAGTATTTTGGCGAATTTTACATTAACACACACTGTTAATATCTCATTAAAATCACAGTGTCTAGTTATTTGATACTTATTATATTTATCGACCCAAATACTCCTACTTAAATTTAAAGGGACAGGTTTGTTTACGCGTAAGACACATATCTCTAAATTTGGAAATCATAATTTTGATTTTGAGTTAGTTATTAGTGTTAGACTTATATTGTTTTTTTCTTCTTAATTTTAGGTTATATAAAAGTGTATAGAAAGATAGATAGGCTTATACACTTCTTTTAGAATATTGTTTTAACTGTGTAACGGAACTACTTAATATATTAAAATAAACAATGAAGAATCTTCCGTTTCAAATGTATTCGTATTCAACAGATGATGTCGATGTATCAATAACTAATCCATATCATTATTATTTACTTACAGGATGAAAACATGATTGCAATCGTAGATAATGACCATGATGATAGCATTGAGATTGGGACGATTGAACCAAAATTTTTGGGGACGGCCGTGGTCTTAACCAGAGGACAAGTTTACAGATCTCCATTAAATTTTTAATTAAAAATAAATAAATAAATATAACTTTGCAGCATACATGACAAGATCCATAAAAATGTAAAGTTATCAACGGACAGTCATTTCAATTGTTATACAGCAAATTATGTAAAATTAATTTAAGTAATCGCTCATGTAACAATCATGAAACTAGCAAACTAATCAGCAGGGGAATTTACGCTTTCGACTTTTGACGAGACTGAACCATTCAAAACAATGGTTTTTACGCAAGACTTTGTTCCATGAAATTTTAATATTATAGTGATATATTTATAAAATGAGTTTGGTTACACTTTATGTGAATTTATCATTGCCGTAAGCAGTTGCAATATGTTTGGATTTAGTGCTATGACAAGTGCTTTAAATATTTGCCTTGGTATGTGCTTCTTCAAGGACAAAGAGGAGATAAACTGATTGTTTGGAATTTTGTGTCTCTCAAAACTGCTGGTATTTACAGTCCTCAATTTGATTCGCGGTTTACAGTTATGTATTGACATGCTAATGTTCTTATTTTCATGTACTTGTCAATTTTCGTTAACATTAAATAAACGGATCTTAAATTGGATGGCCTAAAAGCAGAGTGAACCAAACGCCACGAACCAAATAATGCAGAAACGTACTCTTCCAACATAAGTAGTGTGTCAATAATGAGGAATCAGAAAACGCCAATAACTGAATTTCGGCTGAAAGTGGAGTTGGTTCATTCTAGCTTGAAGCCATCCAATTGATATAGTGGATCCAATCATGTCTTCAAGTTGCACTACCAAATTTTCTGCGTACATGTGAGAACTCGAATTGACTGTAGTTTACATAAGTTAGTTTTCTTGGAACTGCAATTGAGGCACTACGTCTGCAGTGTACCATGCACCTAGGTCAAAAAGGAGAAATAGGTAAAGTTAGGTTAGTTCAATTAATAAAAAAAACATTAATAAATAACATTAAACCAGAATATCTGAATAAGCACCTAAGTTCAGAACGTAGATTGCGTTACATGCACTACATCGAAGCTGAGGACGCTTCCAATATAGCCTTCTTGTCATTATCATCATAAACGTTCTCTACCTTTAAAATTATTTCTTTGGATAGAGTATATTGAAATTAAGTCGATATGTGGAAGAATTTGGAAAATGCAGTAGTTTTACGTGACCCTTCATTATGATAGACAAGGTTAGATGAAGTTAGGTTAGATTTGGTTCACATAGCTTGACTATAACGATACAAATTGTTAATTTGGTCCTAGACGTAAATTGAAGCAGATACATGTGCCATTTTTACTTTTTTAAACTAAACTTTTACATGACATGAGTGCACTTCACTATACACACCTATAAAGAAGTGTTTATCAATATTATATTAAGTCTTATTAATAAACATTTATGTAGAAATTGATTATCTGAATTGCAAAACATCCCAAGTCCATTTCTTTTATTATTGTATTTGCATTTTTCTGTTCGTTAGGCATCTATGTTCCAAGGGGTACCCACTTGCAAAATATTACATCCTAATTCCAACTAAAAAAACTTTTTTCTAATACAAAATAACTTCGGCTGAATAGAATAACATCCCAAGTCCTTGGACTGTTCTTGTTCCTCCTAAAACAAATGCTCCGGTTGACTTCGGATGTTTTGCAATTCACGGTTGGGCTGCAAGAAAATACTTAAGTGTAAAACCTGACTTAGTCAGACCATCGAGATCTACATAATACTGGAGTGACTACTTAACGTTCAAGATAGACGCCAGAGCAAACGTTTAAACTTGTTTGTTCACATCCAGTGTAATCCAATGCGGACCAAATTTTCAGTTCTAACTCAGTTTTACACGCTTCTTATCGCTGTGAGGTCTGTTTTTTTTCTTTTAATTTAAGTAGTCACTCCAGTAGTATGGAGAGTTCGATGGTCTGCTTAAGATAGATTTTACACTTAAGTATTTTTCTTGCAACCCAGCCCAGGTCTTCAATTTGTGATACTGCAATGTTTGTTCGATTAGAGGTAGCCTATATATATATATGTGAGAATAGATCTATAAGGCACGAAACAATTACTTGAGTATCTGTCACGTAAATTTATCTCAAGTTTTCTAACTAATTTATTCGAGAGACTTTTGTAAACTTAAGGTCGCTTTAGACGACAGCATTTATGCTACGATGAATCTTACGATTAGCAGTAGTGCCAGAGCGTGAAAGCAAGAATGCTACAATAGGGCAAGATGCTATGGTATAAAACCATAACATTTTTCTTTTTATCCTGGCAAACTGCTTTCGCTAAGATTTATTGCACGAGAAATTTTCTCGTCTAAAGCGGCCTTTATAGTAACATTTCCGTCGTGCAATCAAGAACATTTTGCACACGCTCAGTTGTTTATTTCAAATACAAAAGACTTAATATAGATGTATAGCTTGTATTTATTTATGTATGAAGCTTCAGATACAGCTAAAATTGCCATTTTACACCAAAAACTAAATAACATTAAATTAAACTGTAAAACGAAACATAACACAGCAAGTAATATAAAAAATCATGATTGTAATAAACATGGTGCCGTTTCGCACTTATCTGCCACCTGGTGATTGAAATATTAAACATAGGCCTGAGACATGCTCTGATCCGTTCGTTTTGATTTACTATGCGCATTAGTTTATCGTGAAGAAAAATGTATTTTACCTATATTTGAACACAAAGCATGTATATTCTTATTTCGTGACAACTATGAGTTGTTGGCAAATACTTTACGGAAAGCTTTATTTCCTGTATTTGAATGACGAATTCTCCTCATCTCTGATCCCAGATAGCACAATAAACTTGCAGTAAGTTTGCACCAATATTGTCATTGCATGTCTCCAAACTTGCAGCAATATTGTCATTGCAAGCCTGCAATCTTACTACAATCTTGCAGTAAACTTGCTAGTTGACAGATGCTAAACTTGCTACAAACTTGGAAAGCCAAACTTTCTATAAACTTGGAAAGCCAAACTTACGACAAACTTTTCTTTAAAAAAACGTTGGTAGAGCCTGTAGCGAGAAAAGAGAGGTCTGGAATGGAGTTCGAACTCACGACCTTCAGATTTGTTTGTTCACCTTGTTGTCCAACACTACCTCTGTTCCACCGGTTCTTCTGCTGAACGAAGTACATTTTACTAGTCCTTTTATGTTACGAAAACAGTTTCTGGAATAAAGGTATTTATGTAGACTTTAATTCGAAACTGAGAAAGCTTATTGATCCTGTTTAAACCAGATTCCGACTAGCCTTGATATTAACTGGAACGTCGGTTTAAAAAAAAAAGAACTTCTTTTTTAAAAAAACTTCGCTAGGTGGATGTAGTTCCACCAAAGGTGGAGAGATGGCATCGGGGCAGCCCAGACGCCAAGTTTGTACCAACCTTGTTTTCCCTTCCAGTGCTAAACTTACCGTGTAAAGCTTATTTAAATGATGTAACAAACTTGAAAATATAAACTTTGCGCTTCAAAGTTTGCTGCAAACTTGGAAATACAACCTCGCATAAAGTTTGAAATTCCAAACTTGAAGCAACCTTTGAAACGTCAAGTTTGAAATTTCAAGTTTGCTACATTTAAACAAACTTTGTGCGGTAAGTTTAGCACTGCGAGGGTAAAAAAAGACTAGTACAAACTTGGCGTGAACTTGGGTGCTATCTGGGATGTACTTGTCTATAATTTTCATCGCAAAATTCCCTGGACACAAACAATGTATGTAAATAGATAGCGAATCTACTGCTAGCGATCCGAAACTGACGCCAGTATATGCGCGCATACCTAGAGTATCTGACAGTTATAATCGATTAAAATAACCTATTCAAATCTTCCTCGCTTTCTTCTTAAGCACCACGCTTAGGTCTGGTGGCTGAGGGCTGATTTTCGTTCAAGCTTGCGTTGCTTTCTTTGCTTGAGATTTCCATGAGTAGCCAATTGGAACACGTGTTACACGTAGAACACGTAATAAAACACTGTTTCAATTGGCTACTCACTCTAATCACAAGGAAAGCAGCCCTGATTATTATGGAAGCTTTCGTTGCTTGCTATTTGGGTTAATAGCTAATTGAAACACGTGTTTTATTGCGTGTTCTAAGTGTAACACGTGTTTCAATTGGCTATTCACTCAAATAGCAAGCAACGCAAGCTTTCAGGAAAATCAACCCTTATACTCCCAAGCATAGAAAAAACAGTAACACACGACAAGCTCATCCCAATCATCCAGGCAAGACTAATCGAAAACGCGTCAAGTTGACCCAGCTTAATTGTATTGGACCAGTCAATCTGTTACCTATTTATATCCCTCGATACAAACGAAAGAAAGGGAAAAAGCATAGAGTTAGGAATATAAATAGAGGGAACCTTAGGCTGTTTTGTGAGAGAGGGGACTGAAGCAGAGACCCTCTTTTCCGAGTATTGCCTCTTTCAGTTGCAGTCATCCTCTATCGAAAAAGGCAGAGACCCTCTTTTCCGAGTATTGCCTCTTTCAGTTGCACTCATCCTCTATCGAAAAAGGCAATCCTCACAGTACTCGGTATAGAGGGACTCTAATGGGGCCACACAAGATGGCTGCCGATAAGCCGAATTTGGCTTCATGTGACGTCATGTATGTTCTCTCTATTTTCTTCCTAACTCTATGGGGGAAAAAAGCTCACTTGAAGAACGCTGTCAACGGCTGAAATGAACTGATGATTTCAGTCTCCTCGATATCCCTCAACTTTATTCAAGCTGAAGAGTTCATAAACTCTGAAACATTTGTGTACATCTTAAAAGTAGTAGAAGGTGATTACTTTGAAAGTACGCGTGCTTAAACTTTATTTCGTAAATCGTAGTCTATAACAAAATAATAAACAACTGACCGAGTGTACGCACTTATTCATTGTACTCCGAAGAACAAATCATTGTGATTCCCTATAAACTAAATCTGTTTCAAAATTTTATTGCCTTGAAACTTTTTGGAATACAAGATGTCATAAAACCTTGTACCTTGTACTTTTTTTCTCATATCTAATTCTTCTTTGTTTTTTTAATTAATATCTAATTTTTTACCGAATTATATCGGTTATTTACCGATATAATTCTGTTCACTGAAAACCAAAGAAAAATGTGTAGAAACGTCAATTAATGTTCTTAAAATAAATTCCTGTAGTTTGTTCAAAACATAATTTTAACAATGTTCCACGATTTATAGACTGAATTTGTGGTAATGTTTGGATATCATTTATCATAGATAATATGCCATATCTAACTTGCCGGTACCTATAACTATTTATTCTCTCTGAAATAGCATTGCTTCCTACGTAATAAGCAAAGCTTTCTAACAAATTGAAACTATGCCTTTCTAAGAAATTTAACAATTTGCGGAACATTCCCCCCAAAAAACACTTAATGTTTGTGTATTATGTTGCGCATGCGCTTTTATGAAAGCAGGTGCCTTTCAATTCGAGCTCGGAATTGCATTTGCACCAATCGAAGAAAGTTTGAATTGAACTTATTCACTGCCTTTAGGCATCTATGGCTCAGGGCAAGATCGGGTAGGAGGGAGGATGCGGGAAGAAGTCGGTCAAGTTGGTATAGAGCAAAGTTCTACCAATTAAGCTACAATCGAAGGAAGCTAGACTTTGTTCCACTTTTCTGAGTAGATTATGTTCTGTGTATTACCTAAGTTGCATAATGTTGAGATACAAAAACACGCATTAATTAAAATGCATGTAAAGCATTGCAGAAGTAAACTGATTTTTAAGGAATGTGGTTGTTACATAGCAGTGGGAAAATGTGCACGAGTAATACTGCGAATCGCAAATAGACTGAATATTGCTTGCCCTACTTATCAGACAAATCTAAAGCATAGATTTAATTACTATAAAAACAAATATTAGTGTTAGATCATAATTTCTTGACCCAAGATTAACATATCAAGAGATTCATAGCTTATTATAGTGCAAGTAAGCAACTATCATAACTAGTTACAATGTGCTTATACTTTTATTATATATAGCAGATATAATATGTGACTGTTCCGGTTTTGGATAGAAAGAAATCTTTATTTCAGATAGGAAGTATAGAATTCCTGTTGAAAAAGCCATGAGTAATGATTTTGTTATCTTTAAAGAACTATATTATCATTAAATATTTAACAGCAAGCGGATTTCAATTTATATTTATTATAGAAAATTGGATACGCTTTTGTAAATTGATATTCAATCGTGTTCAAATATATATAAATTGTAAGAAGTAATTCGTATATTTATGTATACTTACATATCAATATGTATTTAACATGTGGAAACTTTATGTCTAATGAGAAACGTATACCTGTTGAACATATATTATTTTTAAATTTAAATATGGACAATATTTACATTATGCTCAGTGTTAATTTATTCCTCTCAATAATTTCTATTTATGTAGCTAGGTATCATGTTTCTTCATTCCATTTTCTGATATCCCTGTGACACATATAATAGTCACGAATTCTGAGCGATTGTACTGTAAACAAATATATGTGAATCTATTAAACGTGTTATATTGGCATTTATGCAAAATGAATGTTGTTCATTCACTCACAGTAAGAAACGTAAAGGTATCTTAATGTATTTGAGATGAAAATAGTCTAATAAAAGAAAACTGTATGTATGCGTTCTTTTTCAGTTATTTGCATGTTGTTGTCCACTCAGTAAAGCTTCTAGTCTGTCGTGGATCACAATATATATTTTTTTTTGTCAAGATACAAAATCGCTAATTGAGTATAATGAATTAGGCTATCACTATGTTTCTTATATTGTTTCTGGAAGACAAAGACAATTTTTGTACCAACTACTAGTTCAATCGTGTCCGGACAACCATGAAATGGGCTGCTGAAACGACACATTTCTTTTTCATGTGGATGACTTTAGCTTCCACAGTTACGTAATTTGTGGCATTACATCTCAAATGTGAAAGCTCTCTCCCTGAATCAGTATCTTTCTCCCCATTCGTATTTTCTTTTGCCAACCAAGAACTCAAGACGTAAGTCAGATAAATCTGCTTTGAAAGACTTCACTGATGATTAGTAGTAGTAGTAGTAGTGCTTGTAGTAATATAAGCAAATCAATCAATTTTAAAATTGTTACAAATTGTTTGATAAATAAATAAAGTTGCATACAAAGGACTCGCGTCATGATTTAAAGTTACTAAAACAGTTTTTTTCACAGAAAAATTATTGTAGTACATATCTTTGTTAATTTTAAAGCAATATGTTCCCAGAAGTCACTACTAGAAGCGTCATTTAAGCGTTGTAGTTATGTGTAGTACAGTTTTCCGACAGCCATATTGGAAAATGGCGACCAAAATAGCTTTTTAGCCTATAATTTAAGAACTAATAATCCGATTTAATTCATTCTTTAACTTAAAAGCGCAAAACTCGGGTTGCTTTTTGTTTACTTTTAAGCTTTGTAAGCATGGGAGAAATTGTTTTCCGAACGCCATATTGGAAAATAGTGGTCAAAATAAGATTTATGTTTCTATAACTTGAGAACTATAATCAACTGATTTCAATGATTCTTCTTTGCATAAAACTTGGCAAGCTTGTTGTTTACGACCAAATAGGTGATTCAAGCACTGTAGACATCGTCGGAATAGCTTTCCGACCGCATATTGAAAATTTGCAATTGGAGTTACCTAAACCCGTCGATAAACATGACAATGAATCATACGATACTGATATTCCAAGGTGGAAGAGAAAATCAGCATTTTCGTTTGAACGTGTCTTTTAAGTGAACATTTCGGCCTAAAATCCTGGGAATGATGTCCCTTGTGCTCGAGAATGTCTACGTCTTAGAGATGTACAGCACCGATCCTTGAAAGTATGAAATACTATCATCAGCTGTATTCAATGGTACTAAGTTATGATCTGTTAGTTATTTCTTGTTTAATTCTGGATCCCGTGCATGATCATATTTAGAAAAGTTGACAGGGTAGAACTCTCTTGACATCATTCTTGATATAATCCATCAAATGGTGACTTTCACTTTCTACGTTTGAAGAGATCTAAAGTAATATTCCAAGCGCACAAGTCACCTAAACTTATTCTGCTATTGAAATAATAAGGGCCCCAGACCCCCGTTAAGGATATAAAACTTAAATAAAAATCTGAATTGGAGCAAACTGAAACCGAAGGTTTGAGTTAAAATGAAAACGGAATCATAGGGATTTTTGTGATGAGAAAAACATACACTAGGTTTGCAATATTATGTCGTATTAAAGTGACGAAGATACCACGGCGCCATTTACTGAGGAAATTAGTTCAACCTAGTAAACTCAACGTAAACCTTAGGTACCCTGAACTTTAAATCCTTAAAAATTTGTCACAAATGAATTGCATCTAGAGACAGTAGAATTTCGTTAGTAAAATGTAAAAAAAAATCCCTTTCGGTAGACCTACAGGCTGAGGTAGATCTCGAAGTTTTTTTATTTTCAAAAATTAAAATCTCGCATTATATGAGAAACCAGTTATTGTTTTGTAGATTATTCATCAAGAGCTGTTCAACGATACCTCACAAGACACACACACACACACACACACACACACATATATATATATATATATATATATATATATATATACATATACTCGCTTTGTTTCGCTGGGAGCGCTGCCCCCAGACCCCCGTAGGGGGTTCGCCCCCCAACTTCAATGCTTTTGAGAGGATGCGCCTCCTTTATCTTCACTTAAATCTCCCTGCAGCACTACACCACCATGGTATCCATCTGTACCCTCCCACGGGGGGCTGCGCCCCTAAACGGAAGGTTTGCCCCATTTATTGTAACCTACTCTTGGTCATACACATTCAAAGAAAATTTCGTTTCTCTACCTTCAATGATTTGGAAATTGGGTTTTTGGGGCTGCCATTTTGGATCCAAGTTGACGACTTTTTGAGTTTTCTTATATTGTCGTGACCTACTTGTGATGGTACAACTTCAAGTAAAATTTCATTTATCCAGTTCAAACGGTGTGCAAAATGGGATTTTGGGCGGTCATTTTGGATCCAAGATGGCGACTTTTCTCAAATGTTGTAACATTTCCCTAAACTACTCGTCATAATGTACCTTTATGCCGAATTTCGCATCCCTAGCTCAAACGGTTTGGAAAATGTTTTTAGGGCGGCCATTTTGGATCAAAGATGGCGTCTTTGGATACATCATGTAATATTTTAGTAACATACAAATGATAATGTATAGTGTTACCAAATTTGATATTTCTAGCAGCAGCCGTTTAGGCTGTGTATTCTATACAACAATGGGTTCAGCGGCCATTTTAAATCCAAGATGGCGACTTTTTCAACATTTCGTAATATTTTCTTGAACTACTAGTGACAATACACCTTTATGTTAAATTTCGTATCTCTAGCCCAAACGATATGGAAAATAGATTTCTTGCTTCCGCCATTTTGGATCCAAGATGGCGTCTTTGAACTCATTAGATAACATTTTCGTAATCAAAAGGTAATGGTGTACCTTTATGCCAAATTTGATTTCAATAGCCCCAGCGGTTTAGGCTGTGTATTCTATACAACAATGGGTTAGCGGCCATTTTGGATCCAAGATGGCGACCGATTTTGCTCATTAACGAACTTAACCGAGCTATTAAGCCTAGAAACAACATATAAAAATTTGGTTCAGATATCTTCAAAATTATGGCCGCTAGCGTGTTAATATATATATATATATATATAGATGCTTATCAGAATAATGGAAACACCTGTAGTTGGCAACACGTCAGATGTATGGGTTGGCAGTGGTGTCGT
Organism: Lepisma saccharinum; assembly: GCA_022664845.1. Taxonomy (NCBI): domain Eukaryota; kingdom Metazoa; phylum Arthropoda; class Insecta; order Zygentoma; family Lepismatidae; genus Lepisma; species Lepisma saccharinum. The sequence continues at coordinate 80,948 of JAGDQP010001987.1, read as the reverse complement.
GGCGACCACAGCGCCGGACTGCTGGTGGTGGTGTGTTAGGTCGGTCTCCATACTACGTCAGGCGTCGTGGAACAGGAGTGTGCAGTGGCTGCAGCAGACGGAGGTAGTGTAAAATGGGAGACCTCTCAGAGTTTCAAAGAGGGCAAATTGTTGGTGCGCGGTTATGTGGAGTGAGTGTGACGGCAGTGGCTAGTGTGTTAGGTGTGTCGCCAGGGACAGTGTCGAAGGTGATGACGGCCTACACAACACACGGGAAAACCACATCGGGGAAGCGGAACAGTGGGCGGAAGAAAAGCATCAGTGACAGGGCACACCGGGTATTAAAGCGCATTGTTACGCGGAACCGTCGTGCCACTGCGGCGCAAGTGACGGAGGAACTCAATCAGCACCTCCCCCAACCTGTTTCGACAATCACAGTCCGTCGCGAATTACATGACATGAACTAACGGGGTCGTGTTGCACGGTCCAAACCTTTCATCAGGGACCAGAACGCTTTAGCACGCCGCAAATGGTGCCGCGACCATGCAACTTGGACCGTTGACGACTGGAAACGTGTGGTATGGTCGGATGAGTCACCATTCACCCTATTCCAAACCACGGGCCGTGTTTATGTGTGGAGAACGCCCAAAGAAGCGTATGATCTGCAGTGTCTCCGCCCAACTGTGAAACATGGCGGCGGCACGGTGATGCTGTGGGCCGCAATATCATGGTTTTCATTGGGTCCTGTGGTCACACTTCGCGGACGCATCACTGCCAACGATTATGTCGCAATTTTAGGAGACCACTTGCATCCTATGGTCCGGATGTTGTTCCCGGACAAAGACGCCATATTCCAGGATGATAATGCACCCATTCACACAGCTGGAGTTGTTGCAGCGTGGTTTGAGGAACATCGGGATGAAGTTCAACACCTCCCCTGGCCCGCCCAATCCCCAGATCTCAACATAATTGAACATCTGTGGTCCATCTTGGAAACACGACTCCGGCGACGATTTCCACCTCCATCCTCTCTCTCAAAACTGGCCGATGCCCTGCACGAGGAATGATGTAATATTCCACTTGCTACCATTCACGACCTCTATGCCTCCATCCCACGTCGCATTAAGGCTGTTCTGAAGGCGAAAGGTGGCCCGACACCATATTAATCTGGTAAGTTGCACTTTCGTTCAGGTGTTTCCATTATTCTGATAAGCATCTGTATATATATATATATATATATATATATATATATATATATATATTATATATACTTTCATATCGTATCGATCTCAATAGGTATATTTTTCTTCGAAATCTACCTAAAACGTGAGTAGAAGGTAACATTTCGGGAGTACAAGGGTGCATTTCTTGAATATCTAAATATAAATAATTGTATTGAATCACGATTTCAAAACTTTAGACATGAACCTGGCAAAATGCGTGCGACTAAAAACCTAAAAGAAAGTGCAATTCTTTCACAGACTTCTTACACATTTGCGAAAACAAGTATCAAAGTTTTAATAAACACATGGATGACAATGAAGGAATTGCTTTCTTAATTATTCAGCTCAATTTTCATAGGCATATGATCAGTGGCGAAGCGTGAGATAAACAAATGGGTAGACACTGTGGAACAAGAAAAAGTCAAAAGTAAAACAAATATTCGCGTGTTGCTACTATATTACGCTGCAGTCCTTTTTTATTAGTAATGTAACATCTAATAACTCGATTTCTTAATGTTGTGCATCTTCAAAAGGGCACAGAGCACTTGAACTCACAATAAACACCTTCACAACACAATTTCACATAAACACAATACAACAGTACTTGACGCTGCATATAAGTCAGCGCCGTAACAGAATATGCAAGCACAATAAAAAAATGCATGTGTACATTTCCGTAGAATTCAGATGGTATTGTAAACAGTAGATAACCGAAAACAGCGGATAGAAACGTAAAAGCTAAAATCCTGTGCTACCAACGAAAAAATGTGCCTGGAATTCTATATCAACAAACCGACCACAGTAGTCGTGCAGTCTGAGGTATCAGGCGTCCAATATTCTTGATTCGAATTCTGGCTGGGCATGGATATGTCTGGGTTTTAGATACTTGAGACCAATTGAATCGAGACGTATTGAAATCCTTAGTTGAAGAGTGTCGGGAAAATACAAGGAATATCATGAAACAGGTTTATTGCAAACATCAAATTTTAATTCCTTAATCGCTTAATGCTTGAACGGCTCACCAAATATGTAATATTGTCTCCTGTGGTTATTTATGAGCTTTAACCCTTCGTTCTTTGACAGTTTTGTAGTTCCAGTTTCCTCCAATAGAATAAGTTATACAGTACAAAATCGTTAGAAATCGACATTCCCTGTTTTCTCCCGACACAATTCATTTATTAAAATGGCCCTAAAAATACAAACTTCCCTAAACTTTTTCTACATTAACAATGGGAAATTTAGAATACTTAGTAGTTGAATTAATGTCAAAATACCTGGATTTGGTTACAAAATTTATAGTTTGGCTACACTGAAGCAGAAAGCACCCACTCAAGTAAGAGTGGCTCATCGAAAAACCTCTCTTTCTATCCAAAAGCCGCAACTGGGCAAAATTAGGGAATAAAATTTATTTTTAAAAAATACAAAATTTTCATTGTCACAGACAGTAATTTTCAGGAAAATGCCTACAACGCTAAAAGTGTTATTCAATAATAAAATGAAGTACATTTAACAACTACAGCTATTCGAGCGGGAAAGTCCCTCTCGTGGCTCGTACACATCCATCACAGACAAGCGTTGCCAACTCTTAGATATACAATGTCCCTAGATCGCAGTAAAAAAAGGCGCTAGAAAGCGCTAAACAATCTTAATGACTATAAAAATAGAATAAAATTAAATGAAGAACAATAGTACTATGATTTATTTGATGCTAGAATGCCTCTTCATTCAAGATTTAATTATTCTTTCGCAAATGTTTAAAAATACTTCAAAAGATAAAATGATTTTCAATTATTTGATTTGAATATTGGGAAAGTTTTGCGGGAGCCAAATAAGAGGGGGAACCAAGCATAGGAAAAGTCTCTCTAGACCTTCAGCTGAAAAAAGAAAGGAAGGAAACATAAATTGACATGAGTCAAAAGAAACTTGTTTTATGGTTTCATTATCCCAGACGAGTTCTACTTCGTGAAATGTGAAACTTACCGCCACTGTATCTCTCAAACTCGTCACATCTGAGACCGAGTGACTACTGAGGGCTGAATGCTCTCCTTTGTAATTTCTCTGTTTCTCGATTAAGAGTACAATGAGGAGGAGACATAGTGATCCATTTTATATGCGGTTAAGAAACAGAAAGAGATTCTCCGTGTACCTCCCACAATTGGTTGCATTGTTACTCTAATCTTTCCCATATGTTAACATTTCCCTGATCTCGGAGTTTCTGTCCCTTCAAGTTTGACCCTCATTTTCTTTTCTTTTCGTAGATCTTTATCGCTGAAACGAGGTACTGCTAGATGCAGACGCAAGGACAAATTAAATGGTTTCAAGATGTTCAGATTAGACCGTGATTTCTCTAAGAGGGGAGGGGGAGTCATTCTCTATATTAAGGATAATTTAATTAGCAACCTAGTATTTAGTATAAGCAATATCGACATTGAAGGATTGTGGGTAAATGTACGTATTTCTAATAATACAAAGCCTATACTAATTGGTTGCGTTTACCGAAGACCAAAGTCTACGGCGGAGTTTGACAAAGCATTAGGATATATACTTCAGTCGCTTCCGAGTAACTACTGCTCAATTTTAGTTGGAGACGTTAACTATAATTCTGTCAACCCCTCTATTAGAGATACAAATTTTTTCGATCTAATGGAGTCCTTGGGTTACAAGCAACTTGTTACCATGCCAACCAGAATAACTGATACTACAGAAAGTTTAATTGACCATATATATACAAACAATGACTCCTTGCACACATAAACAAACACTGTTATACATGATTTGAGTGATCATTTTTTCACATACACTACATTGCATGCTACACCAAATAAAGCACCACGAGTTCTCGTAACAAAGCGCACATTTAAGCATTTTAATGAAGAAAAATTTGTAGAATACTGTTCGTATCTTCCTTTCTACAAATCAAATAACATATCGGACATTAATAAAAAGGTTGTCTTCCTCACAAGCTTGATTTGTGATGCTCTTGATATCTTTGCTCCAACAAAAACTTTTCGAATACGTCCGAGCAGAAGACCTTGGATTAACAACTACTTACTCAAACTTATTTCCTTCAAAACAGAATATTTAAACAGGCCAAGACTACGGGTGCATGCTCATGGGATCAATACAAAATGATTCGAAACTGGGTGACAAAAGAAATAAAGCAAGCAAAAAGGACGTATATTTTTAACCAAATTTATTCTGGTCCGTATACTACCAACAACCAACATCGGCTCTTTGACTTTCTCACGGGACGCGAGAAAAAGAGTACTGATATCCCGTCAATAGAAGTAAATAATGAAATAATAACAAATAAGGAGGAAATTGTGAATTTCATTAATGCTTACTTTGCTAATATAGGACCAACATATGTAATGAATTAAATGGAAATCGGATGCGCAACAATAACACCACGTTCAATGACTCGGAAATTATGTACAATGACTCTCCCCGGACACAGCGATTTCAATTTAAACCTGTCTCCACTAACACTATATTTAAAGTATTCACAGGACTTGATGTTAAAAAAGTCTGTGGAATTGATGGTATTAATAATCGTGTATTACGACTTCTTGCACCGTGGATATCAGAACCATTAACGGACATAATAAATCATTCTCTTCAGTTTGGTATAGTTCCTGAAGCTTGGAAACATGCAGTGGTCACTCCCATATTCAAAGGAGGATCGCACACTAGTATTAACAACTATAGACCTCTTGCTATAACACCAGCTCTTAGTAGAGTCCTTGAGAATGTGGTCGATAGTCAGTTAGAAGAACATATAGAATGTAACAATCTCATAACCGAGAAACAGTATGGTTTTCGCAGGAACCGATCCACCGAACTATTGCTACTAGAATTAATCACGAAGTGGCGAAACATACTAGACGTTAAAGAAAAAAACTATATTTGTTTAATTTCCTTAGATATCAGCAAAGCATTTGATACCGTGCAACCTCATTTATTGTTGAACAAATTATATGGCCAGTTCAATTTATCTAAAAAAGCATGTAAATGGTTTCAAAGTTACCTACATAATAGAGTAATAAGTACGAAACTTGGTAATACTATTTCCAAATGTGCCGATACTCAAATTGGGGTACCACAGGGATCAATCCTTGGACCCAAACTGTTCAACTTATTCATTAATGATCTTGCACTATCTGTGAAAAATATGGAGGTTTACTTGTAGGCTGATGATTGTCTCTTATTTTGCTACTCTAATTCTTTAGATCAATTAATTCACACTACTGAAACAAACATTACATGCGTGCTTACCTGGTACAACGTAAATAATCTAAAAGTGAACACAGCAAAAACACAAGCATTAATCTTATCAACAGACAACTGCACACGTTCCGTAATTGACAGAGAACTTCAGATAGGAAACAATAAGATATCTACAAGTGCTACATTGAAATATCTTGGCATACCTCTTGATTCGAAACTATCGCTTACGCAACATGCTAAAAAGATATGCTCCAATGCTGTGCCTAAAATCAAGATTCTTCAGTACATAAGCAATTATCTACCTATCACTCACAGAGTAAAGTACTACACCTCGTATATTAGACCTATTCTTGAGCACTATGGTGTGGTTCTGTACGGAATCAACCAAACCAACATGAAACATATTGAAAGGATGCAGAAATGGGCTATTCGGATAATGCGGAAAGCTCCGCTCTCACTCTCGACCTCCAAATGTAACGAATCAGTGTTGTTGCCTACCCTTGAATCCAGAAGGAAATACCTTTTCTTGGTGCAAGTGCACAAAGCTATTTATTCGGCACACCACCGAACACTAAGTGAATTCATCCCTATTTCCGACAATAAGTTTTATAGTAATTTGCGGTCTAACAACTCTAACAATGTTCACATTCCGAAGTGTAATAAGACAAATTATGGCATGAAACCATTTTCCTATTTGACGAGCAAAGTTTGGAACCAACTTCCAATTGGATTGAAAAAAGAGGAAAATCTAAATATTTTCAAAAGGAAAATCAGGGACGTAATATATGACTACTGAACAGTGCGCACGTTAGGCCATCATTCACTTACATAATCACTCATTGTATATAATCAGCCATTTCAACCTTGTAATCTTTCAACCATTCACTATTTACCCAAATGTATTTTTTGTTTCTTTTATCATGATTTTGTGTGTGTGTGTGTTTTGTTTTCCCATCATTGTGTTATACACTAACTACATATCATAAGCATGGACATGTATATGGTACTTATTTTGTAACTTTTCTATCTCCTTTTTATACTTTTGCATAATATTTGAGTCTTCTTTATGTTTTTTTTCTGTTACTGTAGGGCAATAAGCTCTTCTATATGTAACCATTATTTATGTAAAAGAATTGTATAGCTTAATGCAACCCTACACTAAACAATAAATAATAATAATAATAATAAAATTACTGAAGGGTGGGGAGGGAGCAGTATACCGTCAACCTCAGTCGCTGTTTCAAGAACGCAAAAGAGCTTGGCAACAGTTTTTTTTAAATAGGTTTAGTATTTTTTCAATACAAACAAAGCATAAAGAGCAGAGAGAAGGACAGGTGGAGAGGAGGAAATAAAGAGAGGAGG
>JAGDQP010001987.1:0-74147 GCA_022664845.1 Lepisma saccharinum | reverse complement strand
GGAGGAGGACAGGAGGAAAGGATGACAGGAAGATTGGAGGAGTGGAGGGGCGTAGGAGGAGGGGATTAGGATGACAGGAGGAAAGAAGAACAGGAAGTGAGAAAGGGGACAAGAGGAGAGGAGGACATAAGTAGAGGAGGACAAAAGCAGAGGAGGATGAGGCCCGGGGGAGAGTAGGACAGGAGGAGAGGAGGAGGAGGCCAGGAGGAGAGAGGGACAGGAAGAGAGGAGGAGAAGGAGGATAGAGGAGGAGATTAGGACAGGAAGAGAGGAGAAGAGGGGATAAGGAGGACAGGAAGAGAGAAAAGGGAAGGAGAATAGGAGAGGACAGGAAGAGAGAAAAGGGAAGGAGAATAGGAGAGGACAGGAAGAGAGGAGGAATGGAGGAGGACTGCAGGACAGGAAGAGAGGAGGAGGAGAGGACAGGAAGAAAGGAGGAGAAGTGGAGGGAAAGAGAGGAGGGTAGGAGTAGAGGAGAAGAGCAGAGGAGCACAGGAGGAGAAGAGGACAAGAAGAAAAGAGGACAGGAGGAGGGAAGGAGAGGGAGTAGAATCGAAGATCAGAGGAGGACAGGAGGAGGAGTGGAGAGGAGAAGAAGAGGACAGGAGGAGAGCAGAACTATTTATTGGACAATTTGAGTAAGGGGTTAGTAAATGGCTGTGATATTTTCTAATGTTGTAGACATTAACGGAATCTTGAACCTCTCAAAAATAAGAAAAGCTAGTGAGCCTCATCAAAAAAAGTTGTAGCGCTTGAAGATATGGAATCACCTTTTCTGAAAACCGATTTCGTTAATCGAATAATTAGGCTAAAAAATAAGTAACGAATTGTATAAAACTTGATTTTAACAAATCTTTTTGAAGTCAAGGGATTGAATAAAATGCAGCAAAATTTTGTAATAAATAGAACTGCCAACCAAGTGTACGCACGCAAAACATCATAGCTCTAAATCACACTCCTTCTCCTCTACGGGTGTTTAAACATGGCCCTTTGCCAAAAATGCCGGATTTCGGGCTTCAATGTCTCAGATGAGTCCTCATGAAAAAGTCAGAAATTTCGTATCTAGGAATCTTTGCATTTGCCCAACTCACAGCAAAAATTGCATTTTTTTATTTCCAAGTAATTTACTCAGTGCAAGTGAATTTTCTCCTCCGTCGTACTATGCAAATGCAAATGCTGTATCTTCCAAAAGACCACATTTTTTTCTGTGAAGCGGTTGAATATAAGGCTGCAGTCATATGTAATGTTTAGACCTACCAGCAGAGTGTCTGTATTAAGAAAATCGTTTGCTTTAATTGCATCCCGTTGTTTCTATGGGGGTTTAAACATGGCTTTTCGTCGAATATATGCAAGATTTCCGGCTTAAATATCTAAAAATATCACGTAAATTTAGTGCCAAGGAAGGTTGTTAGTGGTGAACCCACAACCAAAATTGCATCGTTTATTTCTAATTGGTTTGGCCAGTGCCAGCAGATAGTATGTGTAAATACAGCTTCATATTTCTACACTGCTTGAAAGGCGCAATTTTAACTGTTATGGACAACTTTTTCTTGACCAAACCACTCAAAAATACAAATTGCCATTTTTAATGTGATTTGAGCATATACAAAGTTTCTTCAATATCAAATTTCAGATTTTTTAATGATGATCCATTTGAGACATTTTAGCCCCAAATACGGCATTTTTCCTGTAGCACAAAAAGCGCTGTCATTCAACGTCACGGATTTTTCTACACTGTTATCCTGTTAATAGTTCTAAACATCACAATAGAGATTACAGTCTTATATTCAACTCCTTCCCCGAAAAAGGTTGACATTTGGAGTAAACGAGAGGAGAGAGGAGGAGAAGAGGACAGGAAGAGAGGAGGACATAAGGAGAGGAGGAGGAAGACAGCAGGACAGGATTTTGGGCCTAAATACCTAATAAAAGCACGTAAATTTAGTGTCAAGGAAGTCTTGTGAACCCACAACCAAAATTGCTATTTTTTTTTCTAGTTGGTTTGGTCAGTGTGGGTAAGCACAGCTTTGAAAGTTTTTATAGATTTTGAAAGACAAACATTTTAAAATTGGGGATTAGTGCTTAAGAATTTGGAGGGGTTATTGGCAGAAACTCTAAGCAAGGAACATTCTAGGGACACTTTCCCACCCAAACGGGGAATATACTTTTTATGTATAATCGCAATGCGCCAGTTCATTTCCGAAGTAATTAAGTCTCGGGGGCTAGCATTTTTCCTCGAATATGTCATAGGCATATCATGCTGAAAGAAGAAAATCTTGGATCAATGTCCTCCCATTAACACATGAAATTTTGCTCTTTCATTTTGCCAGAGGAAGGATTGACGTCATAGAGCAGTGAAAATCATTAAGGCTGAATTGCAGTGGGTTTATCCCACCTTTTTCGTTTCACGTCAATTATTCAAAATTCCATGTAGGTAAACAAAATTAAACATTCACGGACCAAAATTCGTTTCGTCCTTCAATAACGGGTACAATCAGTTTTAACGAAATGCTACTAATAATTTCAGGATTGTATGCAGACACTTTTGGGACAGAAAAGTGTCTTCACAGAATCCAGAAGTTATTACTAACATTTCCGAAACGAAGTTTGATCCGTCAAAGTCATTTTGTTTACCTGCATGGAATTTTGAATAATTGACGTAAAACGAAAAAGGCGGGAAAACCCACTGCGATTGAGCCTTAACGTATTAGCTCATTTTCAGTTTGAAAGGAATTGAACTCTATGGGTTTATATCACATTTACATAGATACATTCCATTTGACTGGACTTAATGAAAATCGAATTTAGATTAATCTTCTCTTATAGAATGTTAAACCAGTTTCTATACATCTTCTGGTTACTCTGGAGCATCGATAAATCATAGCAGACTGAACAAAATGAATACACAACATTTACTTTTCGAATGCGCTTTTAAAATATTCATAAGCATAGTTATTTCTTATGAAAAACACACAAAAGTCACACTCCATTTGTCAATCACAACGCAAGCGGATAGGGAAGAAAAAGTTCTTTGACGGTGTTCTGGAGCGAAGACAGTTTTCTCGAATGACCACAACGCAGCCTAGTGAAGAAATAACATGTAGCAACAATGTCTCTGACGTTTGGCTAAGCATCCAAAGCAGCGGCTTTCCCTCCTTGTTCGTAGGCGGGCAAAACGGAAGATAGAGGTCGAAAATGTAATCAGTCAAAGACTTATAAACAAACTAGTGCTCGTAATATACACAACGAAGAAAATCCAGGTGAAATGAAAGAAATAATAACATCCTACACAGTAACTTCAACAACAAAGCCTTTCAAAAATATTTATATTCAGTGCAAAAGAATGATATGCAGTGTTTATAGATAATGAAAACTATCTCTGATTGAGAATACATCTTATACAAACAGAAATTGGTTCAGATATGCAGTCGTGTTTGATTTGTTATGCCTTCCTATGAGCCTATATACGTATTTGCGTGCTCAAGTATTACCATTAGAATAGTCGAAGCAAATCATGATACACAAGGAGAAACTACTTCAAAGAATAGCTTCATGAGTATGAACTTTATTTCGTTGCTGAACGTAATGTTCCACAATGTTGCTTCGCAAATGCATCTTCCAAAATTTGCTAATTTACACCTTGCAAATCCGTTTGGATTTGTTGAACGTTTGTTCGCTATACGTTGCACGTTTGCACACATCCCGAAAGTGCTGTTTGATAATTATTCTTGTTAGAAGAAATTCGGTCGAGTCGTATCCAACGATTTGTTTAAACAGTGCGCGAATAAACACAAGAGCATGACGTAATTCGGTAAGAAAACAATGTTGCCGAATACATTAAAGCAAAAGTTCAGATAGGCAACTAGAACACTATGCAGAGCCACTCTACCAAAGTATGAATGACTCAATACTTTACCAAAGTACGAAAATTCAAGATTCCATGGTAGAATATCGCTACCATACTTACCTTTTTGATTTAATATGTATCGTGGGGTACGTTTATAATATATCTGAAGGAAAAAGTAATATTGTAATACGATCGGTACGGAATTCCCATGCACAGTCAACAAATTGCTAAATTTAATAATCTCACAGAATTTGGGACTTTTTATTTACATTTAAACATATTACGAAATTGTCCGTCTGCACGTTTCCTACCAGTTTTGTGGAGGCAAGTACTGGTGTTTCCATAAGTCAGCTTTTCTGAAAGAATTGTGCTGTGATTTCTGTATCTTGCAGAAAATAGGGCACAAATCACGGATGGGAATGCGTAATAAAAGAAACAATAAGCCAATTCTTAGTATAATGATAGGTATTCTTCTCGAAGGCAGGTCCTCACTCAAAGGTCTATGAGCAATGTAAATAGATGGTGGTTTCCAACTGTCTTCAATAGGGTAAAGATTACGTCCTCAGAACGGGACCTCAAGTTTAGCGTTGTCTTCGAACCATATGTGTCCAAAGTGGGAATCAAACGCGGGATCACTTTGTTATAAGGCAACTTACTACTCACTATCTGAGGTGACATAGGTTGAAACATTATTGATAAAATATTTATAGCCACATCTGTGATTAGTATAACGTATTTTAGCTGTTGTGAAAGATAGTGAAATGCAGTTGACACACAAAATACCAAAAAAACCTAGTAAGTAAATAAATGACAAATTGCAATGACAGATAAAACAGGGTTGTTTTGTTATGAATGAAATTTAATTTTATTTAGGCCTTTGAGAACCTAAAACCCAGGCCGCGATAGCGGAGGAGCAAGGATCTGGAAAGGCAGAGGTGCTTGCCTTATATAAGGTACTATCCCGGCGTTCTTTTGGCGGGACTGAGGTTTCTAAACAGTATCACCCATGTAAACTATTAGTGTCACCAACATAAATAGTAAAATAAATATGTGTGAGAAAAACCTATATTGATATCATCATTTTTGGTAAAAATGTTAACCAAATAAATATTTATATGAACGCTAAATACCTATACGAATTGTGTTGCTTTTTTGGTTTGTTTGAGTTTAACGTCCCACAGTTGTCATGGCTGCTAAAGCAGTGACGACGCTAGAGGGGTCAAGTGGGCGGGCTGATCTCGTCCACCCCGCCGACTACACCCCAGACATGTTGTATTGTCATGTAGGTCAAGTAATATTAAACTATTATTTTCGGTATACAAAAATGTAACTGTCCCCCCAAAATGTCTCTTCTCCTCCGCTTGCCCCCCAAGAAATTAAAGCTGGCGTCGTCATTGGCGGTAAAGGAGACGTGGACCTACTGATTATAGTAGAATCCGAACCACTTTTTTCGTTCCACTGTATCTCCACCAGGACTCGAACCCGGCAACACGTGCACCGAAGGTAAGCGTGCTACTAGACCAAGCGTGAGCCCACGAATTGTGTTGCGTGGCAAGGATTGTCAATCTTGCAGGCGGATGTATCGAATAGGTTCCTGTTGCCGATAGATGGTGCTCCTAATGCTGTGACTGACGGAAATCGTAGAGTACACTATGCTCTATGATCCTCAGTCAAAGCTGTGTGATCGAATGGGTGTTGTTCGTACTAGCAGAATGCCCCGTGATTGCTGTGTTGGATGTAATCAAGTGCTAAGCGTAAAAGGTTGCCTGTACGCTGGTAGAAGAAACAAAGTGGACCGGTGTTCTACATAAATCTGTCGTAATTGGAGATGTGCTGTGCTACAAGTGTCGTATGCGTATTTACAGGCAACAGAGCTGTGAAGCTGATGGAGTGGTTGCTGGTACGTCGAGTTATACACAACCATCGTCGTCGTTAAGTGATCCAGCTGACTTATCCGGAGATCAATCGTATGTGCCGTGAACAGAAACGCGAAGTGGCTCCGGTAAAGAGCATGAATTGATAGGTTATGTCCTTCCAGCGCGTAATTGCAACACATGCGTACTGTTTCGTTTGCGGATCTTCAAAACAATAACTCGTTTATCTCGTGAACTTCGCAAACAGGTATTCATGAAAAGACGACTGTACGTCCCAGCGTACAACAGATGTTGTGCATGTCATTTAATAAATAACATATTGTATGAAGAAGACATGTTGCACTTGCATGTGTATTCAAATAGCAGCTCTATGGAAGCCGGAGAGGTGGGACAATGTCATGGTTGGCTATCAGATCATTGTGAATCAACCATAAAAGACGATATGGGCAAACGCAGCCTTTTGCCAGAACCTTTAAATGCTTTTACAGGACTAACGTAGAAAAATGTAACGCAACTTCGAGAGATGCTGACTGTTACGATAAGAAATATTGTAGGTACCCTGGATCAATAAAATACGTTATTCAGTTCCAAGCTTGCTCTTTATTCATATTCCAAATTAGCAGAGAATTCAATAACATCAAACCGAATTAACATGACATTAGTATTACCATAGTACAATAAAGAGTATTACAATATTTATCGAAGCATTGTTGAACCACCATTGCCTTATACAATATAAGATCCATTTTGCATATCACGCTTCTTTTGAAATCAGCAGTTTTGAAATTCATTTTTCTTGCCGCAATATGAACATCGTTCCCCAACGCCTTTGCTTTGCTTAGAAGCACAAAATCTACAGGTAAACACTCTCAAATCATCATTTTCATATGCACGTAGACTAGATTGATCTTAAACATTTTGTTTCACCCAATTTACTTCTGAATAGTGCCCATTGAGGTCTTTCGAATGTTGAGAAAACATCTTGCTATTGGTGTCGACTAATTCAAATTGGATTGCAATTTCAGCAGCTTTCTCAAATACTAAATCATCAGAAGCTAGTAACGTTTTCGTAACGAATTATCCAAAATGCAAAAATTTATTGGGTCGTTAACGCAGCATCACAAAATGACGAAAAGTTACATTTGTTGGCTTGTGCTCTTAAAGTAGCAATACAATTTTTCATCGGTTGGCCTTGACTTTGAAATAAACGGTGAAATTTGTAACGTTCGGTAGTAATATTCGTCTTCACATCGAACAGTTGAAACATAAGCTCTTTATTCTCAGCGAAGGATAATTGGTTTATAAGTCTAGGAGTTATAAAATCTTTTAACTGACCATATACTTTTACATCCAGTGACGTCAACAAAAATGCAGCTTTCTTTTCTTCCTTAACCTCTTGCACAGCACAATACATCTCAAAACGTTCCAAGTATTGTTCTATCCTTTCTTCCAAAGGGACAAACAAGTGAAAATGTAATGATAAGTTAGCCATAGCGTCTTGTGGGTTCTCAATGTTAAAACCCGTCGCCACATTGTTACGATAAGAAATATTGTAGGTACGCTGAATCAGTAAAATACATTATTCAGTTTCAAGCTTGCTCTTCATTCATATTCCAAATTAGCAGAGAATTCAATAACATAAATCCGAATGAACATGGCATTAGTATTGCCATAGTACAATAAAGAGTATTACAATATTTATCCAAGCATTGTTGAACCACAATTGCCTTATACAATGTAATACATATATCCCTAACAACGACGTCGATGCGAAACTCTGATAATAGAAATGTCATTCAAGCAACCTTATTGTTTAAACTGCTCGCTGGCAATTAGAATAGTGTTATTGCTGCAATTGTAGGGTTGGAAAGAGAACAGCAAGTTTCGGATATGTGTGCATCTGTCATGAAGTACTTCGGAAAATACATTTTAACCTATAAATTCGGAGTCGCAGCCTGTCCGCGAGAAGATCTCATCACAAATCAAACATCTATTGTGGCACAGAAACTTCATAATACTGTTGTCCATTTGGTACTAATCTTTGAAGGAACATAATATATTTCGGCAAGAGTTCGAATAATAGGTATCAACGAAAATCGTACTCGAGACAAAAAAGTTGTCTCTATGTAAGCCATTTAGTATTTGTACTACGACTAGTTATATTGTAGATATACTGGGGCCATATACTGCAAACACAAATGACGCAGCAATAGTCAAATGTGTATTGCAAGATCCAAACGGGCTAGCGAGTCTCATGACACAAGGTGACATTTGTTGTGTGGATCGCGGATTTCGGGCTTCAACGGAATTTTTGGAAGAAAGAGGATTTACGGTTTTAATGCCTGCGTTGAAAGGTAAGTGTAGACAATTGACTACGGCTGAGGCTAACGATCCCGGCTATGTTACAAAAATTCGCTGGGTTGTTAAAGCCGTTCATGGTATACTTGGACAAAAGTATCGTCTTTTACATCACCAATTGGACAATAAGTTACTCCCTCAAGTTGGACTGTTATGCCGGATATCTTGTTTTTTTTTAAATAATACTTTTGGTAATCGACTTAATTCTGACGATGGCCTGGTTGACATCGTAGTTCAGCAAATGGAACGACAGAGAACACATTTGGATTAGGAGAGCACGGTTGGAACAGACGTACACGCTTTTTCGCAAATGTGACATCTGTGGACATCCTGGACTTCCCGGAGATGACAGAAAGATACTTAACATTTCTTTCTACTGGTTCCTATCAGCTGTCTCAGGCAGTTTCCTACTTGGCTGAAATGATTAACGAAGATAACAGCATCAATTTTCATTTCCTGAAAGAAAATACCAACATAGTTAAATTTGAGGTACGATCCCGACATATTAGTAGGAAAAAATACAGGTGCTATATTGATTATATTCCAAACACAAGTAGGTATTCGGGTCTAAGGAGGTATTATTGTGAATGTGCAAATGGTAATCGAACAGTTGGAAGTTATTCACATGTCGCTGCAATCATTTAATACCTTTCACACGCTCGATACGTTGCTAAGATTGTTCGACCTACAGAGATTTTAAGCAAACTATGCTGTCTTGCCACTCTAGTAATAAACGCAGGTAGTCCCACCTATCTTGTTATACACTTTCCTTGATATTGTGTAGGTAATGTTTTCTAAGTGAAAAAAGGCATTGCAATAAAAACATTTTGAATATATTTTTTGAATTATCATCATATTGTGCATTATAACATGTACATTATGTATATATAGGCATAGCCGAAAAAGGTAGTTCTCTTTAAATCACGATTAAAACTTTTGGTACCCTACTACACTGTAAAAACTGGAGACAACGTTTTGGATTAACCTACATTCAGCCAGTTTTCGGTTGAACGTTTTATTCTCTGTAAAATTTAAAAATGCGTATATACGTCTTTTCCAACTTATTTCACTGAAGCAGAATATTTTTTGAAAGTAGAAAATAATGAAATGTAACGTTCCTTTAAAATCTAAAATTAAAAAAAAAGTTCAGGTCCAGGGTCCACTAGCACACTGAGCAGATGCTCTTGCCATTTACCTACAAAGGCAGTTGGTGTTTATGACTTTCCGAATGATATTCATAGCTAAGACTTTACTGCGCAGGAGGTTAATTATCAACATGTAGATTCTACTACGAGGAATGTCGGGAGAAAAAAGGAGAGATACGTTTGCTACTGTGTAAAGATTTATACCCAACTTAATTCATGTTTCCGCCAATGCAATCATGTCGTTCTCGATCCACCAGTCAACTGTTTACTGTTCACAGTGTAAAAGCAACATAAACACTCAAAATGGTGGGGCGTTCAGTTACAAGCAAGTAACTTTACTCCTGTTATTGGGTTATAAAATATCCAACCAAGGCTTAAATTTCATCCACGAAAGCACGTGACCTCAAAATGGCCAGTTTAGCTTACACTTCGATAGAAAATGACCGGATTTTAAGTGTAAAAGAAGCTGAACGTTCACCGACGAAACACTTTGGCCAGTTTCAGCCAATTTTCAGTTAACGTTAAGCCATTACAAAGAAAATGTTAAACTTTAAAATGGAGTTAAGGTTACCAGTCTTTCCACTAAAGGGCTTACACTATATCCACATTTAAGAGTAAATACAACAAAACGCTAATTTTCGACTTTTATTTCTCCATAAAACGGAGTAACTTTCATCCTTTTCGTGTTTCCACTTTTTACAGTGTAAGCCGTACTGAAAATCAGTGGCACTGGCGTTCTCACGCGGTTTCTGAAAAATATACGAGTTTGAGAGTTATATTGCCATGTAGAGCCGTTCATGATGAGTCAGACACTCAAAATCGACAATCTTTGACTCTGACAGTATTTGTGCCAGCCAAAACATTTACGGTGCAACGTGGGTTGCTTATCTTGCAGGCTTTGATTTTCCTTGGTTTTCCTCATTTTACACTAATGTAAATTGCACCGGAGGTATCAAATCATGGCCCAAAATATATTATAGATGGGTTCGGCTGCATCTATGGCGGAAAATAGAAGGTATTCAATCAAACATAAAGCAAAAATATTTGAATGCGAATATTTTCGACGCGCTTTTCGCTAGAAATTTGAAGGGCGAAATACATTGTTACTTGTTTCCTGTAAGGTTCTTTGCCCGAATTATGTTCATATTTTTTACCCTCGTTACTCGTTTCCGAGAAATGAACAATTTTTAATTTTCGAATTTTTGACAAAAACTTCAAAATTTCAAAGAATTCGAAGTTGATTTTTGGGCCAAAGTTATTTTTGAATATGAGGTACTTTTGGGATAAATATCACAACAATCCGTGTAAGGGCAGTTCCCTCCCCCCTTATCCGGCTATACCCTTTCAATAAATGGTAGGAGTAGGATAAAATTAGCGTTATATCAGGTTATCCCATAAGTAATATCGTATTGTGACTACCGCTGTAATTACTCCATCTAATGAGCGAATAGTGAAGTAGACAGCACGTACCATATCTGAGTCATATAGGGCACTTAATTGTGCAGCAGTTTGTAGAAGGAGAACGATCCACTAAACGTTTTGGGCCTGTGGCTTGTATGCGATCATGGCAGTGTCGGAGAACCACATATTGAATGTCCTGCTGTATGAATTTAACCACTAACATCCAGCCAGGGCAGCGGCACGAAGCATCAATGCCGTATATGATCAGAGTGCTATGTATGTGTGAAAGTGCCAGAGGCGGTTCCAGCGGTTACAGTCTTTGGACACCAGCCTTACCGATAAGCCACGAGAAGAGAGACCTGTGCAGCTGGAAAACGATGCCCTGCGAGCAGCGGTGGAGGGAAATCCAATGTAAACTGTTAAAGAACAGGTCAGCGAACTCCATGTCACCCATTAAACCATTCATCGTCAACTGCAGGAGCCTTGGTACGTGTCGAAACTCAGAAAATGCGTTAACACCTTAACAGAAGCAGCAGCGAATTGACATCTGCAGTTCCCTGCTCACCCGTCATAGACGTAAGCCATTTCTAGACAGAATGGTGACAGGTTATGAAAAGTGAGTCCTCTACCATAGGAACTATGCCAAAAGAGAATCCTCACCCTTGCAAAGTTACGCAAGTCTTTGGTGGTATATATGTGGAATAATCAATTTGAGCTCTTGCCACGTAACCAAGCCATCAATGCAGATATCTACTGTCAGCAGCTTGAACGAAATGCCCTGCTCTGCTGAATTGCAAGGATGTGCATCTCATTCACGGTGATAACGCACACCCACACACGGCAAGAGAGATCTGCGCTAAGACCGAGGAATGTGACTGGGAGAAACTTCTCACTCGACGTTTTCACCAGATCTTGCAACAACAGACTAGCTTGCAAAACTACCTTTCCGGGAAAACAGCAAAATGAGGATGGCGTACGACGAACAGTGGCCTAGTTCTTTGCCTCCAAAACCGCTGACTTCTTTCAGCGGGATATTCAAAACCTGGTTGATAGATGGCAGAGTGTTGTGGAGTTCGATGCAGACAATTTTCCTGACTAAGATAAGTTATCGTTCTTTGTCTGAAGGTACAAAAATATGACATTACTTATGGAATAAACTGATATTTTAGGTTTTGTAAGAAACGACGAAAATAATACTCTATTGATTATAATCACCATATTAAGACTCCCTTGTTGCAATATATGCAGAACTCAATAAATGACGATTAGAAATCGTTTCCGAAAAATACTGTATTGCTCATCACGACAATCAGCAAGTATCTGTAGTATGGTGGTTATCGTGCTCGCCTCCCATGAATGGGTTCGCAAGTTTAAACACTGATATGTAAATTTTCTTTTCTTTAAAAAAGAAAAGAAAGAAAACTGGGTTCGTGCGTTCAAACCCTGGCAACCACGACTTTTTCTTTTCTAAGTTATAATTCAAATTTCTGGATTTATCAAATAATAAACTATAGTTTAACCATCTAGAATAAAATATATTGAAGTGGAATAAAAACTGTTTACAGTAATAAGAGAAACAGTGCACTTTACACTCTTGAGGAGAACATTTGATTACTTCATGGGGTCCACATGTCTTTCCCTAGTTGAAGCGGATTGGAAATTTAAAGTATATTTTTGATACATCTTATTAATTCTTGATTACTTTCTAATGGTATCATTACTGAAAAGAATTTACGCAGGATTTAATAAAAAAGAAACTGCTAAACTTTTGTGTTCTAAATGTTAGTTATATTTTATTATTCAGTTTCCTACACTATGTTTCTTGCCAACTGTTGTAAGCAATGCTGTAGCTGAATTAATCGGATCAGTTTTCGGACCAGGTTTATCCTTCCTACTCGGTCTAACCAGGGAAACGGATTTTGGCCCGGGGACCCGGTGTGCAAATCAGTTTTAAATTATTTTCTTGTGTTTGAACAGTGTTTCGTTCTTGGGTGACTGGGGCCAGAGGCATTACCCCCAGAACACGAGAAATGCGACGCCAAAAAATCCCAGATCATTATGTTCCCGAACCGGGTCATTCAGGTCAAGTGTTCGGACTGCGTCAGTCTTGGTGACCCGGTTTCGGCTCTGGTTCGGAATATTATCACCAATGGAGTATTTTGTTGCAACGTAATACAGTAGCTAGTGAGTCATGAGTTTAAACCTTCTCGAAACTATTTTTTCATCTTCAATAGGGAGAAGATTAAAACTTCAAACCCACGTGGTCAAAGCGTATATTGTATTTGGAAAAGCAATACAATTGAGACACGGGGTACAAAAGCACTACACGGGGTAAAATGATCCTGGAAAGATTCTTAAAAAAATATTTTAAGGCATCTAGGGTTCAGACCGGGATAGGGTGGGGAGAGTATTTGGAAGGTAAACGGTCAGGGCCTAATTTGTAGGCATCATCCCAGCATTTCCTTGATATGGCTGAGGAAATATCCTGGAAAAGTCGGAATGGTCGGCCGTTAATCGATCCCAGTACCTCCTGAAAACTAAACCAATGCTCTACCACTGAACCACGGCCGCTCTGTAATGGAAGGATTCAGCCAGGGCCTAAGTTGATGGTACCATCCCGTCGTCTGTTGACAACCCCTGTAACACGTTTGAAATTGCCACAGTGTGCGAATGTATTTTTACAAGGAAATTATATATTGATGTGAAAATAACGTGATAAATCTAATATTATGCATTATACATGCGCCCACATGCAGACTCACAAGAAGAATTTCCCCCTTACCTTCCCCTGTTAATTCGCACACTGGGTTACCGCAACTTTGGTGTATCTGACTTCTGCGAATTCAATTATACTTTATAAACATAGAAGAGTCGTAGAATTTGCTGTTAAATCTTTCACTTGGACAGTTTTGTGAATCCCTTCCAACGATTATTCCTGTTCTCGTGACACATTTCGGCAAAATTTGCTTTCTATTATTTTACTGTCGTTGGAACCAATTCTTCGTCCTTTAAAATAATAATAATAAATTTTAAAACAAGTGCGTATTGGCTTGACTACAGCATCACAGTTATCGGATTAATATTTATGGTGGAAAGACATTTGTATTTTTGAGTAACGTTAAACCACACCATATTAATGATATTTTTCAAAATTAGAGTGCATTTGAAAAATGTATGCACGTAATTCCATTTCCTAATTTTCTTATCAATTATACTTTTCCTATAAACAAGTAAATCTTGACTTGTAACGATCCGTCTACATACGCTACAAGTCTGCAGATACTTGTGGACATTTACTTGTGGGTTACAAGTTTAGACGGCTACAGTGATATTTCGAGAAACAGAATCACTGGTTATACTAGTAACATTCACTTGTGATACTAGTCCGTGGACTTGTAGCTAGTATTTCACAAACTGTACGTTTGGAACTTGGCACTAAAAGCATGTAGTTTCCCTAACAAATGGAAATTTGCTTTAGTTTGTCTTATACCTAAAACAAAAGACAGACGAGAATTACCAATTATAGCAATCTTATCCGTCTTTCCAAAAGAATTTGAACAGATTGTACACCAACGAATTATTAATCATGTGAAGCCAGTTATCTCAACTAAACAACATGGCTTTGTTTCACAAAAATCCACGGTAACGAACCTTGCAATTATTAAAGATTGTATTGCAAACTCGTTGGACAAAGGATAGCAAGCCGATGTGATTTATATTGATTTTGAAAACGTGTTTGACAATTAATCGCAATATATTACTAACTAACTAACTCTATGGCTTATGGAAGTTCATAGCCGCAGTAACAAACGTTCGTCATTGAATTCTATCCTGGGCAATATCAAGCCAATTTTCATCACGAACGCCTACTTCTCGAAGATCTCTTCTAATATTGTCCTCCCAACGACGTCTCGGCCTTCCCAATGACCTCCTTCCATCAGGCCTTCCAACCAGGATAGAATATAATCTTGCAATATATTACTAGGTAAATTAAATAATTATTACTTCTCCCCATCCTTCATTAGGTTCATGTGCTCTTATCTAATTTATTGCAGACAGTCTGTTCTATTCAAGGAGTACAAATCTGATGAATATACAGCACTGTCAGGAGTCCCGTAAGGCTTGAATCTTAGACCGTTATTATTCCTCTTGTTCATTAATGACCCACCGGAATTCATACCGGATAGTCAAAAAGTTCTATTTGCTGATGACATCAAAATATATGCTAAAGTTAATCCCAAGGAAGTAGCCATAAAACTACAGAATAGTTTAGACAACTTTACTAACTAGTGTGCTATCAGTCAACTTTCAATCAATACGAAGTTTTGTCATTCAGTAAAAATAAAAGATTTATCTATTTAATTATTAAATTCATAAATAATCATTAAGTAGGCCCGACGTAGTTAAAGATCTTAGTGTCACGTTGATATGAAATTAACGTTTAACAGCCACATAACAAATATTACAAATGAAGCTTTTAAAATCCTGGGGTTTGTAATAAGGATGAGAAGAAAGTTTAACAACATTTCTACATTAGAGAAAATGTACTATGCTTATGATTGTTAGACAAAAGACGTAGCATTTATGATCTGTTACTTCTTAGGAAAATAATTTAAAATGGCTTATTCTCCACAGACTTACAAGGAAACAAAATCTGCATGAAACTTACGCAGTGCATGATGTGTTCAAATGAACGCTCCTGTAATATTACGTGTCAGAGTTTAGCGGAAGAAGTGACAAGACTTCGAAGTTTTCGAAATTTTGTTCTGAACGTCTGAAGGGTAGGTAATACTAAAAAAACATATGTTGAAGTTATCCATTTCCCATTCAATTTTATATACAAGGCTGCGATGAAGATTATTTAAATGTTAGATTAAAGTTATTGATGAAGTTGATGTGTTAATTAATTGCTCTGATCTCTGACAAATGTGAATATTATATAAAAACAGGGTGAGCCAAAGGAAATTTCTTATCTCGTTAATTTCGTAACCAATTGATTTCCAGCAGGAATGCCGACACACGCCCCTTTTAATTTCAGGGGTAATGTGCCATCGTGACCAAGCATTCCCTGCTGTCCTATTTTATCGTGGTCTAGTGGAAAAAAGTGAAATTTTCTTAAATGCCAACATGAGTCAAGTGACACATCATATCATTGGTCTTTAGGTCCTATTTACGTGATAAGTTACTAGTTTCTTTGAAAACTTTGCGAGAAATTGCGTTTGAAACTCTAAATTTATAAAGTGAAACTTGATAGGTGAGATTTACATTATTCAGCGTTATGAGCGCTTCAACTGCCATCGTTAGTAAAAACAGTTCCTGGAAACATCACTGTGATAAATTTAAACGTCCTATCTCATGTTTTGTGATTCAGTAGCACCCAACCTTTGTGATGAATTCGTTAATACCGCGAATTTGAGATCAGCATTGCCTGTTGGAAAGCGGAAGCACGTGGGTTCAAACTCCGTTGTCAAATATTGTCCCTGATGGGAAGTTAGTGGGAAGGGCTTAGTCGTGGTACGAACTCAATATTCGTCTCGTAAAATTGATGAAAACTCTGGAAATTATCAGGTACGATGTTTGGCAGCGGGGTTCGAACCCACGTGCTTCTCCTTCCAAATATACAATGCTGATCTGAAATTCATCAATGGAGTGATCTCAGACAAGTACAAACCTATATAACACTGTATAAGACACTTATTAGACCCAAGCTTGAATTAGGTACCAGAATGTGGTATCCGTCTACTAGAACAGCAACTGACGACATAGAAACAGTTCAAAAATGCTTCTTTATATTATTATGTAATAGAATTTGTCCACTTTAAAACGGTAGCTGCTATCCAGGTTTGTGTTCATACTTCAATTTGGGACCTCTAGACGTAAGAGGCAAGTTAAAAGATGGATAAAAATGGTGTGCTAGGTAAATAGAGTGAAATGCAGCTATCTGTTGGGAAAAAAAAATGAACTTTTGGTACCCTCACATTATTTTAGAAATTACAATTTTCTAGGGACAAGGGTGCTCAGTAATGGGCTACTATGCAGAATGGTTAAGAATTTTAATTCAATATGCGAAAAGACAACAAAATTTTAATTATGATAACAATTTTTTACAGTATTTATTTTTGTGAATGGGATTTACTCGCAATTTATATTTGTATATGACTGTATTATGAGACATAAAGATCCAATGCACCTTTTTAGACAAGATACCTCTCATACCAGATTTATAGCTATTTTTTGCTTTTGTTTTTAGATTGCAATTTTTATATCTTTTACTTTTAATGAATTGAATTATTGCACGTTTTACCTATAGACCATGAACTGACTGTATAAATGAATAATTATTATAATCTCCTTACTCATGAAACGTATATTTGTGATCTTCTGTAAACTTTGAAAGCAGTAATAGCTGTTGTATTTCTAGACGTGTAACTTGTGCTATATAGGCCTGGTTGCTGTTCATAGCACATAAATAAATCAATTATCATTATTATCAGAACGGCACTGGAAAAACAAGCATATTCGAATCTTCCTGCCGGGCTCCTTTATTTATTTATTTTAGTGCCATTCAAAATTTCCATCAGTTACACCAGACGAATGTTGAGATGGTATCCAGGCAAAAGCACTGGCAATGCCTTTGCAATCCGTATCGCAAAAGACTGCTCGCTGATTTGTCACTTAATAATAATAATAATAATCATCTGCTATCAGTTGTTATAGATCCGTTCTGGACAATTTACAGGAACATCGTTTGAATTATTTATTTTTGCCATCTAAAAGCCCGCATACCATGAACAAGATTGGCCTACAAAAACTGGTACACGTACCATACTTTGAGTAACCCTGATGGAGATTACCAGTAATAGATATTGTTATAATATTGACATTCATACTCTTAGTTTCTTCTAAATAAACATCGTGTGTAATTTGCTATCTATATAACAAATAATGTCTAGCCATTTGCCGTGTTTGTCAGTGGGTAAAAACGACCATTCTCCTCATACCAACAAAGTTGTTGACTTTTAAAACAAAATAACAATTTTAAAATAAGCATGTTGTTTGCAAATCATGAGGTTATGAAGTACTTTTCACGATAAGACAAAATTTCGCCCACATATGTTTCATCTATATTATTCAAAAATCAAACAAGAAAACAGACTGTAGAGAAAAAATGCAAGGTGCAGCTTGCATTTACGTACAAAGGATGCACCATTATCAGAAAAAATGCATTTTCAAAAGATGCTCTGTGCAATTCGGAAGAAAACAGGATATAATATCGATAGGTATATATTTTTTTTTAAAGAGAACGAAATCTTGGCTCTGAATGAAACAGTATGTCTACATTTGAGAGAACTGCAAACATGATACCAAGGTGAAAAATGCTTTGCTAAAAGATAACAAACAAAAAGCTGCAGTCAAAACACTGCACTATAAATGCATAGAATAGCCTCTGAATATATTAGTATACAAATTCATTCAGGGATTTAGTAATCAACAGAAGCGTAACAAAGCTAAAGATCGTCTTCTGGAGTTATAATTTTAGTTTCAAGAACAACATTAAATACAGTGGTAAGTTTTTCTTGTTCGTTTACATCGATTTTGAAAATACACGGATCTAATTAGAACAATATATGTGTTCAGTTTTCCGATCTTGGGAGAAATTATATTTTTTATTATTTTAATAATTCCGAAAGATTCTGAATTTCCAATTCTGTTGTAAACATATTGCATAAGTGGGATATTGATTTTTTAATTTTCTATTTATGGCTTTTCGGTATCAATGACTCAGACCGGAATAGAGCAGAGGAAATGATACGGGAACAAGTCATCCAGGACCTAATTGAAGGTATCATCCCGGAATTTTCCTGGTGTGACTAAGGAAAACCGTGAAAAATCTTCGGTCAAAATGGTCGCCCCTTGGTAACGAATTCAGAACATCGCAAATGCGAAGTTCAACATTGTACCAAATAAGTTACGTCCGTCTGGAGAATGTTGATTCCTCTCAAAATTTTAAATTCCGTACTTAGAAACTCGATTTGGACATTAAAATAAAATCTTCCCATTCTTTTAAGTGAAGGAGGGCTGGATAATTAATTGAATATTAGTAACAAATAATAAGTAAAGCTGGATTTAAATAAATTAAGTTACAAATAAGAGAGCTTTACAACATCCATATTTAATTAGCAAAATTGGACTTTGATATTTAATTGAGATCTACAAAGCAATCACAATAATTAAATTGCAACATTTTATTTGCATAAATTAAACTATAATTCTGAGCTTTGCAGCAAGCAATAATTAATTAGCCAAATAACATTTTGATAAAATTAAACTACAATTGATATAATTATGGAGCTATCCAGCATCTATAATTAGCTAAATAGAATTTTGGTAAACAAAGCTATAATTGAGAATACACGTTGTACAATCAATTAGCCAAGTTGAATGGGAATACAATGTATTAAAATTGAGAGTTGCACACAAACTATAATTAATTAATCGAATTTAATTGTCATAAATTAAGCTATAATCAAGAGCTATCCAGTTATAAACTATCATTACAGTTGTAGTTAGAGCGTTATAGTATCGCGGCTTAAGTTACTCCTCAGTTATTTCCTATATAAAGGAAGTTGAATTCGCTCAAGCTCTTTGGAATATATTACCTATTTAAGGATTCATTATTACATCTTGGATTTATATTACCTGAACTGACCATACGTCCCTGTTTGACCGATACAGT
This sequence comes from Lepisma saccharinum, assembly GCA_022664845.1. Lineage (NCBI taxonomy): Eukaryota > Metazoa > Arthropoda > Insecta > Zygentoma > Lepismatidae > Lepisma > Lepisma saccharinum. The sequence goes on along the minus strand of JAGDQP010001987.1, from coordinate 54,788 downwards.
CCCAGCTTAAAGTTGTTGTCCAGAAGTCGCGGACGGTTTCTTAATTGTTCCGGTAGATATAACAATGAATTAACGTTTTAAATGATAAGCTTATTGAATACTTTTTTAAATATACGGCTTTCAATATAAAGTACATGTAAGATACAATTGATTTTAAACCTGAATGAGAGAAAGTTTTAGTATTAAATTAGTTTGCTATTACGGGGGCAAGTGACAAATACCACCTAATTATACCGGAGGTCGGAGGGACGATAGGAACTGAGCGAGCAATCTTTTCTGATATGGATTGCAAAGATGCCAGTGCTTTTGTTTATATATCACCCCAGCGTTCGTCTGGTTTAACCGAGATATGAATATAGTTTAAAATGAAATAAATATAACAAAAACAACATCCTATTAAACCATGCTGTGGCGAAAATATGATCTAAAGCTAAAAACTTTTGTTTGCACTATACATTTATATGACAAATAAAATCACCGTCGATGTGTCATTTGATAATCCGACGTGTATTGTGTCATTATTTCTCCAGACATTACGTTGTAAGTGACGATGCCTTGCTAACTGTAAGCGCGTTTAACTCCGGAATTATGCATGTTTCGTCAGGAGCTTTCTTGTTTTGATAAGAATAATCATCTACTTAAATTTTTGCCGTGGTTTAATAACGACCTGTATATTAGTACGTATCCAAGGAATATGGCAGTCAGATGAAACCAAATCTGATGTTGCTGAAATTTGTTACTAGAAAAGTGTGTAATTTAAGTCCTTCACAAATATATCAGCCAAATTTTAAACATTTAAATTTTAAAATAACTTTAAATTTGAGTAACTTTAAAATTTCGGTCATTTCGGTCTTGAGTTAAATTTAAAATTAAAGTTAAATTAAAATAAAAAGTAAATGTAAATAAAATTGTCACTTGGGTTAATTTCGTTGAATTGAATTTGCATCTTTCGCTCAGGCCTTATTATAGGGTAGGGCAGAGGGATTTGGGAAGGATGTCGCTGTTAGCTTAGCTTGAAGGTGCTATGTTAACATTAGACTAACGTGGCTGAGGAAACTTCTGCAAAAACCTCAATCGGAAGGGCCTGCCGGGATCTGAACACAGGCCTTTCCGAATACGAAGTCATTTGAGCTGCGTCTGCTCAAGTGAATGTGAATTTAAAACTGAGCGTGAGTTTAAATGAGCTCATTTTTTAAAATTTGAGTTTGAGCTTGAATTTTGCAACTTGAGTTTGAGTTGCATTGATTTCAAAAGTGAGTTTACTCAACTCAGATTCTGCCATATGTGGAACAAAATTGATTGTACTATAGGTTGACCTATTTTAGATTTGTAGAGTGATTTTAGTACAAGAAAAAGAGCCCTATTGTATTCCTTGTACTATTTCAACCATCAATTAGATAAAGTTGGGATCTTTATGAACTATACATTTGGAAAATTCTTGGTGATTTACTATACTAGAAGCGACTTCATTGCATAAGTCGTTTCACAAGAAATCCGTGGAGATAAATATTTTGGATCTTTACTGCTAACTGCCGCCATCATTTGGGAAAGAAGTTTAGGCTAGGTAAAGTGGTGTATTAATAACATTTAATATAATATAAACTAACCGAACTTTCTCGATTTAGTGAAAGGGCAGATGAAGTAAAGTAACCTAACGTTACCTAATGTACCTGGTAACCTAACGTATCTACTGTACCAAAATAGTTGAGGGCGGATAGCTCCAAAGTTTTTATTGAGTGCATAATAGTTTATTCCATCATCTTTTCTCTGTGTTAATGCCATATTTTCGTTATTTTATTATGCTCAGGTTAACAAAGGAAGACCAAAAATGGCAGCTCAATTTCATCTTACGATTCTTACATACATCTTGGTAGCTATCTTACATCCAACACTTGTGATGTCTTTCTCAACCCACAGAAGAATATTATGCGGAAGCGAGCTAACAAATCGCTTATTGCGGGTATGCAACGGAACATTTGCATCGATTCAAAGAACGACGCAACAAGAACAGAGTGAGTATTGACAAGTTTTTTTTTTTCTATATATTTTATTACGCTCATCATCATCATCTTAAAATTCACCAGCATTTAAAGACCCTTGTATCTGAGAGACTAAAATCGACCTTGTTGATTTATGAAGATTTTTTGTGTAAGTCTGAGCAAAGCAATTGTTACACATTAGGGTAAAGTGAATAAAAACGAGTAAACGCTTATACTTGCCTATTTTTAAGTAAATACTTGGGATTAAGTGAAGAAAAAGAGAGTATACTTTCCATCACGGCTATTTACTTGTGCTTTGAAAGTAAATGCTTCTGTGGTAAGTAAATGCTAGGAACTTAGAAGCATTTACTTAAATAAGAGTGATTATAAATAACTTGCAAGTAAACTATCAATTGACACAAGAAAATACTCTTGAGTAACAGCAAACTTTTATTCACCTCAGGCGACAAAATACCTTACTCGCGAGTAAACACTTATGAGTATTTGCTTCTTTTTATTCCCTTCATCCATTGTCCTGCATGGGCGATCACTTGTGACCGACGATAAAATTTAACTGCTTGTTTGTTTGTTTGTTTACTAAACTGCGAACTATGTATAAGTTCGTTGCTATGCTCTATTATTTAACTGTGATTTTGTGTTGTACTTTCCTACGTAAGCGACTAGCGAGCGATGCGAAGTAAACTAAACTTTTGTTCGAATCGCTTTAGTTGCTTGTAGTTCGCTATAGATGAAAAAGTTTTGTTCTATACATAGAGTTAGGAATATAAATAGAGGGAACCTTAGGCTGTTTTGTTGGAAAGGGAAATGAAGCCAAGAGACGGAAGGGACGAGGCATTTCGGCCATATTAACTGGCCCCATATTTAGAGACCCTCTTTTCCGAGTATTGCCTTTCCATTCTTATGTGAAGAGAAAGTTAGGGCTGAAGAAAAAGGCAGTCCTCACAATACTCGGTATAGAGGGACTCTAATGGGGCCACACAAGATCGCTGCGGCTTCATGCGACGTCATGAATGTTCTCTCTATTTTCTTCCTAGCTCTATGGTTCTATCTACATCCTGCTTCGTCTGAATCGCTTACGTGGCCCATGTAGCACATGAATGTTGTTTCGCCCGGATCGCTACATATTTCGCTTCGCTCGCAACAGACTGCCTACACTGCCTTAGACCGGGTTTTCATGTACGCGCTGTTCTTTTAACCGGTGAGTAGTCAATTGAAACACGTGTTTAAGCATTTCTATTGGCTACTCATAGAAATCGCAAGCACTGCACGCAGCTAGCGCTTATGTGAAAAGCCACCCTTAGACATCACACGAAATCCCACGATGAGAGCTATTCATTGGTTTAATCAGCAAATAATTCGTATCCCTTTGGGATTCTGAGAAAAACAATAAATAGTACATTATAAACGATATTGTTTAAAGTGAGTAAACGGGTTGCCGAAAGAGAGCTACGTCATCTGAGAGGTTTAGTGTTTGTATGGAAATTTTAGAATTGCCTCGCCGGAATAAATAGTCCTGGAAGTAGCGTCAACGATCGCACTACTATCTATGAATCATGTTATCAATTACAGCGTCTTGTCTTGCTCTAAAGACACTTTCGAAAGCGTTTACTTACACTTGCCTCGCTAACGTGTGCGGTAGAAAGTTGGATCGCCGGCCAGGGTTTGATTTCTGCTCAGTCTACGTTCTTCTCCTTTCGTTCACAACAGCAGTACTTTTTCTTCTTACTACGTATGATTAAATGCTCCGCTTTGCTTCATTTCGCATTTTCAACATTTTATTTAAGCTTCACGGACATAAAGAGCATCAATGAGCGATGTCTGGTTAGTTTAGACTTTTTTTTATCAATGTTTACTTTCGTTTGTTTTCTCTTTTTCAACTTTTATATAACATTCACGAATATTCAATGTCAAGCGAGAGTTAACAAGCGCAGGCGAGTTATTGGTAAGGTTAGAATTTTTTCCTGCACACTCACTCCCTGTGTTGATGTCACTTCCGAGGTTATTAACTCCGAGAAGACGGACGTAAATTATAGTGGCTAACGATACATTTTCATGAACGTGCTACCCGTGCGTTTCGCTTATGATTTCTTTTATTAGCCAATAAGGAAACTATGTCGCGTATTTCTATTGGGTACTAGACCAAATCGTAAGCAAAGCACTCAGCTCTCGTGTACATGGAAGAGCGCTCTAAGGGCAGCAAGAACAGACACGAAAACTGCAAGAAATTGACTTTTCCGTGTGGTAAGACTGTGGTTTCATTTACTTACGTATCTTCAATTTTTTTCTACAGCCTGTAACTACAGTCTATCTTCACAGGACAGCAACAAAATTACCCGTCCTTTCCTTACGTGTTATTCAAATAACTTTAGAGCTCTATTCACATAATGCGAGCAAAAAACAAATATGATAAAATAGACACTTCGCATAGAAAACTTGGTAAAAAGTTGAAACAGTTACCTGAGGTTTTTTCCAGGAAAATGCGGGGATGGTACCTACAAAGTATGACCTGGTCGACAACATTTTCTCTTATTATTTCTCATATTATTATTTCTGTATAAAAACATCAGCTTAAAGCAATTGATTTATTATGTAACTATATTTTTATCAATTTCACTTCCCTGCTTGTAGGCCTATATGCTCTACATTGCTGTTTATTAGTCTAAACATATGTCTTTGTTTTTGTCTTAGATGATAATCCTTCGAGCAATAACCAGGTACTCGGCGTTGTATACGAATGCTGCAAAATTGGTTGCAGTGACTTGGAACTTCAAAGCTATTGCGAAAGACCAGGCGAAGATGTTAACACAAGGTACGTGTGCATTACGGAAAGTATTATATGTTGTAATGAGGATTTAACAATCCTCTGTGCAATTAAAATACATGTTGAGTTCAAAGAAAATGTGTGTGAATATAGTTGAGGTATGAAAGTATCTATGCCATTGACCGATGCAGCAGAAATTGAACATTTCAACTTCAAGTTACAGTTATTCCCATCCAAGGCTCCTAATTCTATATATAATCTCCTTAACATAACGAAAAATTCAGCCGTTACCTATTGTAATATCAGTTGTCTAATGACGAAATCACGTATACCATGGAAAACCGATCAAGCTCAGTTGTCTGTAAACAATATGCCATGATTGCAAAGTAGATTGCCTGTACTTGTTCTCAGGGATTGTGTCAGGATTTTCAGTTTGGGGAGGGGGGTAAAGTCAAAATTGGGAGGTTGTAAGTGAAGTTTTCTACTGTATCTATTGATTTCGACAATAAAAAAGTTAAAGTTGAGGTGTACTAGAGAATTTGGCGGTGATACCTCCCACAGAGGGAGGGTGCCTAGCAGAATCATTTGTTATTCTTTAGGGCTGCTTTTCTTGCAAGCGTGCGTTGCTTTATTTGTGATTTGGGTGAGTAGTCAATTGAATCACATGTTTTATTGCGTCTTCTACGTGCAAGCCTTACTATCCTCTGTTATGAAACCAAGCTGGCTTTAAATAGGGACCCGTCCATTTTATATAATATATAATTGGTTTCAAATATGCATTGACGCTCTTGCGAATAACTTTAAAATTAATGGACCAATTTGAGTAAAGTTCTCCGTGGCTTACACAGGAAATCACGTTCTCTTTGAGTTACGGAAAACTGTACTTAGTCATGCATTCAACAGCTATTAACAAAATTCAAATGGTAGCACGAATCGTAGAAGGAACTATTCAAACATGAACCATCTTACATTCACACAATTCAGATGAATGAATGAAATTGAAATTAAGAAAATTCCATATGACCCCATGCATGTGATTAAAGCAGTTTTCATTGTTAATAGAAATTTCTTTTCATCTTTTTAAAGATATACACGTAAAAATAATGAAAATTAGCGGGAAACTAGTGATTGAATATTACTTTAATTGTTAATTTCATAAGCATCACATATCCACAGTTTTCATAAAATCACTTTTTCTTCTTAAATTACATTCTTCGTTTAGTGTGTACTTCTTGCCCATGAATTCATATAGCCTAGGTGTTATCATCGATCTCTACGTAACGACAGTGAAGTGACCGATTAGTGTCGAAAGATCGATGCCTGAGAAAATATTTAACCTCATTTCTCTACTTCCAGTTTAAACCAATATGGACCAAATTTTTATAGTTCTAAGGGCTGCTTCTCTTGCAAGCGTGCGTTGCTTGCGAGTTGGGTGAGTAGCCAATTGAAACACATGTTTTATTGCGTGTTCTACGTGTAACACGTGTTTTAATTAGCTACTCACCCAAATCGCAAGCAACGCACGCTGGCGAAAAAAGCAGTCCTAATACAGCCTTTTACGTTTGTTATCGCTGTGCGTCCCGTTTTTTTTTCTGTCTTAATTCATGAGTTATGTAATAGTATACCGTACACTGAATATAATAGTAAATCCTGTAAAAAAAAATTACATTATTTACAAGAATTAAGACATAGATCACAAAACGAGTAGGACAGCGATAACAAGCGTGAAAAACTGAGAATCAAAAAAAAAAAATGTAAATATTGGATTAGACTGAAAGTGGACAAACGATGTAGGTCTATTCACTGAATTTTCAATAGAATCAGTCAGTCCGGTATTGCTTCTCGGTTGTCATTCGGTTATATAGTGCTGAAGTTCGTGTGAATTTCAGTAGCACCAGATCCATCACATCAAATATTTTCCTCCAGCCATCAATGCTACTTTACAATATAAACTTAGGACTGATTCGATTACAAGTTACCGAGCCACCGTAGCTCAGTGGTAGTTTTTTGGTGTAGCATTCGGGAGGTCATGGGTTCGATCCCGGCGACCGACAATACTGACTGAGGGTTTTCCAGGGTTTTTCCTCAGACACACCAGGCAAATGCTGGACCTGGACTGAATCTTTAACATAGGCTCTGGTCGACACCTTCCCGCATATTTTCCCCTCCCTTATCCCAGTCTGAGCTTTAGATGCCTAAAGGACATAAATAAAATTCAAAATTCAATGACAAGCTAGAGCAATGAAAAGGACCTGCTAGCTTAAAGAGTTACCTGAATAAAAACAAACCAATGACATCCCTGAACACAAATCTCATATCACTGAATGCAAGATCCAATCAGTCTCTCTCACTCCCTGCTTTGGTTGAAGCAATAGCAGATGGACAGATGAACAAAATAAAATTTAAAAAGAACCTTTCTTTGTAGGTGGGAGGATAAAAATATGTTCAAACAATTTTCTTACAATATACTGCATATGATTACAGAAATATTTTCAGGAAGTTTCCTGTTTATGAGCGAATCTTACCAAATGTTCAATCTGCCGAAATTTTAAAAGTAATATTGATTTTTGTTAAGTTAAAATCCATGATTTTAAAGCATTATTTTCATCGTTTGTTTCAGTTCGCATGATTCTAGTGAGAATCAAACTTCAGGATCCAACAACATGTTAGTAGACACTTCTTCAAGTGGAAATTCTACGTCAGTGGACTATGATAGGAGAGATCAATCGGTTAGTAGGCCTATAATAGTATTATAAGACTAATGCTTTATGCAGTACATGTTTGTGATATTTTTTAAAATAATTATTCTCGATGTCATTATTCTTTTATGTAAATTTCTGTAGATAAAATGTTGTGTAATTTCATTTTTTATGCTTGGTATCGCGGCTTGTTTTTTTTTAAAAAAAATTATGTCCTAGTTCTAAAGCTATTCCCGTACCGGACTGTGCATATATGCAGTACTGTAAATAATATCTATGTTTTTTTGGAAGAATTAAGACATGTCAAGAAACAGGCCGTACAGCTATAACAAACGTAAAAATTTGAGTAAGAGTTGAACATTTAGTTCATATTGGTTTAGACTGGAAGTGAATAATCGAGATTAATTGTCCCTTCCGCTCCGTGGCTTTATTTATTAATTATATTTTAATGACATCGATCAGTCCAGTATAGCTTTTAGATACAGGCCATTTATTAATTATATTTTACTGACATCGATCAGTCCAGTATCGCTTTTAGATACAGGTCAATGACACCCATGAACAAAAACGAAAAAGGTGAAATGAAAAATATATGTAATGTGTTTCACCCATAGAGTTAGGAATAGATAGAGAGTTAAGAATAGAGCTGGTGTGATCCTTTTCTGGGCGAGGGGAGTGAACCCAAGAGACGGAAGCGACCAGTAACTTCCGCCACATTCACTGGCCCCATATTTAGAGGCCTTCTCTACCAAGCATTACCTTCTCATTCTTTCTTTTTTTAATGGGAAGAGCATAAGATACGCGCATGTCAGAATAGACCTCGAAAATGGCTATCGTTGTTCGATAAGACAGCTGTTTCGCAGAGAATTGACAATTGTAAAATGCTTGACATTTCCCAGATTCTTGTGCTGTATATTTTAGTCGCACAATAGAAATGTGCGTTTCGAAAAAGTTACTGACTAACAGAAATCGGTATAGAGGGACTCTAATGGTAAGTCTACATTAGGGCTTGTTGATCAACATGTTTGTGTGTGCGAGGATTGCCTAAAGACCGTGACAATCTTCAATTTTCACTCCACTGTTATAAATGTTTATAACAACGTTTATAAATTGTCATGGTCTTTAGATAATCCTCGCGCGCACAAACATGTTGATCAACAAGACCTAATGTAGACTTACCATAATGGAGCCACATAGTATGACTGTCGTTGAACCGTAAATTTGGTGGCTTCATGTGACGTCATCAAAGCTTACTCTATTCTATTCTTAACTCTATGGTTTTACCCAACGTTTATAGAACTAAGTACAGGTTGTGTCAGACGTGATGTCATTAACTATAACAACGTTAGTCTGCAATCATGGTATGCACAGCAAGAATTTAAAATAGTGGGAAAGATTTCAAATAAAAGTGATCAGCTGGTGAAACTGAAGTTTTAATCTTTTTTGCGTTGTTTAAATTGCGCTTTGTTGTACAATATTACATTATTAACATTGACAACATATGCAATGCGTAATATCTTGTAATTGTGTTATCTAGTTTCATTTGTTTAAAGTTTGACACGAATGTTTGACTTTTGCGTATTATCAGGTCACAGAGCTACAACGGGTCACCGGGTTCCGGCCTAGGCTTCAGACCCGGTTTGACCCAATTTGGACCCGGTAACCTGGGGAACAAAATGGAGTATTTAATTATTTAATTGTGTTTGAACAGTGTTCCTGTCAGGGGTGACCAGGACGGGATACGTTACCCTCGGAGCACGAGAAATACGACGCCAAAATTTGAAGTTGACCCCAGACCGGGTCAAAGGGTCATTCGAATCAAGTTTCGGACCGGGTCACTTTTGTTAGGGTCACACCGAGTCACCAAAAGTGACTCGGATTCAGTTCTGCCAGGTCGTTGTCACGGAGGCGAAGATTTCTCGAATCACATTTGCTACTAATGTTTAGTGTGTGTTTTTGGTAAGAACATTTTGTCCACAGATATTGACCCATAATTTGATTCCACTCAGTAAAGGTATATAAATCTCAAACAAACTTTCTTGATTTAATTCACAGGAGAATGATAATGAACAGACTTCTAACAATGAAGATGATGATAGCATCGAAGTTGGTACAATCCACCCAAAATTCAACAGAACGGCAAATATTTTGGGCTAAGGAAGACATTTATTATTCCCATAACGGTATTAAAAATGCTAATGAAATTATTGATAAATTAAATTAAAAAACAATTATTTTATTGTTATTGTGCACTATGTAAAATATTTATAATTGCATAATTTTGTGAAAATTTTGTATTTATTAAACCATAATCATTGTGAATTTGCCACAATAAAATTATTTTCGTACTAAGAAATGCATATGACAAAGAATATATTTTTGAATCAATAATAGTTGATTAAAAATTTTGCTTTTATACGAAAAACACTTTGAAAATACAAAAGCAATGAAGCATTGAAACGGAAGAAGATGGATTGTGTTAAGTAAATAAGAACATTATATTTATATAATACTTTTAATTATGAAATTATTTAATATTTGTTGCAAATTGTTGTAATTATAGTGTAAATAATTTTATATTATATACTATTTATGAAATATATATATATTTATTAAATAATTATCATTCTGTTTCATTTTTTCTGAATTAAACAGCTTAATACATTATCTTAAATGTTAATTTGCAATTAAAAGGATTCAATTTTAGTTTGCTGTATTGAAGAAAATAGTCTAATGTCGTCTTTTACTTTCCTGTCACTTCATTCACTGCTAGTAAACCACATACACTTGAATATGTGTATGGATATATGGAACAACAGAAGTATGGATTTCACCTGAATAATATTAAATCACAATACAAAGTTTCAAATATTTTGGGTAATCCTAATCAGGGTGCAAAATTATGTAGAGGGTGACATGGCAAATTTAAAACTAAAGGATTTAAGATTTTTCCCCACACTGACAGCTGCCTAAAATTGTATTGAATCTATTAGTGTACCCTTGAATTTTGATTACGAATATTTAATTCATGTGATTCACTAGGAAAGTCAAATAATCCCCCTATCCTCTGCAGTTGGGACGATTTTGTATTTTGCCCCTGCTAGTCAAATTTCTAATTGACTACCAGACGTCCATCTACGAACGCTGAGTAGAAGTCTCTTAACGCAGAAAGTTTGTGCTTCAGCCTTCATTGCATTTTATTTCTTTACCACCTATGCACCAACGAATGATTGAATCTAAGAAACTATCGAACATTAATCTATTAAGCTCTACTAAATGAGCTACGGCTGCTCGTTGTATGTTCAATAGAATGTATGCCGGATGTTAAAAGAACTACGTACCAAATTTATTGAAGGTACAAATTCAAGATTACTCAGAATCTCTCGATGACTTTCAAATTGTATGCGTAACTTAGATGTCGCTTACTGGCAAGAATGCGAAAAAAAATCCTTTGGAGCTAGGCAACTCACTCGCGAAACCTTTATAACGAATAATGCACGGGTGAAATGTTCTTGCTTGCACGTCTGAAAGTATGGACGAAATGCTCTTACTAATACAGATTTTGTAGCTAAGTATAAAATGCGTATATTCTACGTAAAAAGTCATTCGATTAAGCAAGTTAAAAGAGTTCTATTATATGTGATATGATGCTTATATTTGACTACGATTATATTCTACTACATATAACTGTAATAATATTAAGTGGACCGAATACCGAAAACATATCCAGAATATTGAAGGAATATTGTACCAACTTCGGATAGTATATGAAAATAACCAGTTTATCCGGAACCAAATAGGTTATTAAAACCATTTTCTTACTACTATTTTGAACATTGATCTCATCTACCTGAGATTGATGGAAGTCAAATGGTGAGTTTGTTCCAAGAAGGATTTTGTTTAGTATTTACTTGTAGTCTAGTTATAACTGCTTCTAGTTTAAAGCCAGTAGTCTATTTGTATTATCTCCATTTGAATAGATTTACTATAGGTTGCGAAAGGAAGTGAAAAGAATGGTACACCTTCCTCAGGCGCACAGTGCGGCCGGTTCCAGAAAAGATGGCAAAAAGTCAAAAACTTAAGTAAAAGATCTCAAAATCTCTTTATTTGAGGGGGGGGGGGGTAGTTTGCTGATTACGAATCTGAAGTCAGAGCTGCAAAATGTAACCTCCTTTATCCCCTATTGACAACTCCTATTCGTGAAACAGCCTGTATATCACGTTACAATCAAGATACATCATTTCCATGATTTTTGGGGGTCGCTGATTGCGAATCTGAAATCAGAGTAACAAAATTTAACCCCCTTAACAACATTTTAACATTTTAGCGTAGGGGAACTCAGTTTAATATGAACAGTCCGAAAATATGAGCAGGACAAAGCTTATACCCCCATATCTTCTACGTGCATTGCGCAAGAGCGAAAAAACAAAGTTGGTAGCCTTGTTCGGAGTTTCGTGGTTGACGAGAGTGGAGCCCAAGCTGGTGTGCTGCTATTATTGTGTAATAAAGAAGTTTAAATGTACGTACAATTAAAAAAATGTATATTTTTGAGCTATAGTTAAATCAGGGTAATGGAAAATAAAGTACAACGAGGTTTCATTTGTTATATAAAATATATCACTCAATTTATAGTCAGTTCCATCTAGGAACACAACTCCAGTCGTTTGTTCACTTCTTTGTGATAAACATAGTTGCAAACTACAGTGCATTAAAAAAACACTAGCAGTCGGTGAAATATGAGCTTTTAAATTCAATTTAACATGAGCATGTACAAATTTACTGAAAATAATGAGAGAAATGAACGTAAGGAGCTTTTGCGGGTATTAACTAGAGCAGAAAATCTGTAATGACATAATAATTTGTGAATGGCATTTAGAACCTCTCCCAAATTAATCAAAGACTGTTACTTTCTAAAGTAAGCTCACATACAGCAGATGTTACTAAGCAATATTCCTTACAGTATACGAATGTATAGGCCTATTTGACCATTTGTAAAGTAAACTAACCTAACGTTATCCAACCTACAGTCAGTAATAGTTGCAATATCACGATTCATAGGCCTATCACTACCAAATTATTTGGGAGAGATACTAAAAAGCAGCCTAATTTGTAATGTCATGGATGACAAAGTCTGTACTCCTTTAGTTCATAATCAGCCTAACCTATTATATTTGGCCATTTGTCGTCAATTTCCGGTGTAGGTCCTATTGCTAAACTCATGACCATCCTATAATAATGGGTGTAACTGGGGAAGGGGGGCTCTATGGGAGCCCCAGTCCTGCCTAGCCCAAGCCGAGCCTCACCCAAATAAATCATAGGCCTATTGTAAATGTTATATTTTACGAAGTTTTAACTCCAAGTAGGGCTAAAGATTTAGTGTTTCTGTTCTTTTGATCGTAATTCACATTTGATTTTTTTTTTAGACCTGCGATGAAAAAAAGGCTAAGCCACAATTTCAGTTTTGTAAAAAAAAAATGGCCAATTAGCCCTAGTTTTACAATCGACGGCTAATTTCTGGTCAGGGCTAAGTTCAGGTTAAGTCATATTTTGGCCAATCGGCGTACTTAAAATATGACTTGGCCTCAACTTAGCCCTGACCAGAAGATTAGCCATCGATTGTAAAAATGAGGGTTAGAGTCTTCTCCCTCTTGGGGAAGAAAAGTCTAATTGTCTATTTTTGTCCATTTTTTTTGACAAAATTGAAACTGCGGCTTAGACTTTGTTTCGTCGCAGGTCTTCATTTGCACATTCACAGGACTAATGTTCGAATGTGTGTTTCACGAGCATGAGTGTTATTTTTTTTTTTTTTTGCTAATTATTGTAATCTTTAATTGAACTACCTTTTATTTTGTATATTCTAATGTTATTTATTCGTTTTCACTTGTATTAGGTGTGCAGATATTGACACAGAATGGTGCTCATATTACCCTTGTACCAAGGGAAATATGAGCACTGCACACCAACCTTACTTTCCTCTTCATTACTCGGATACCAGAGTATGTACAACTCTGTACTTTCTAGCGTTGTTCAGAGAAGAACCTGCCTTACTTTTAGTCATATTTCGAAATGTTTGTAATAAACATTTTTTTCAGATACAATCGCATTTTTATTAACTATGCTCATATTCACCTGACTTCCCCTGTACTTAAATATTTTTAAAAAAAAATTAAAAAAATATGACGTTGTTTTCTTTAATAAATTATTCTTGACTTGAATCTAGAGTGTATGTAAAGTGTTACGAATAATTAATAAACATATTTGCAAATGCTTTGTTATATAATAACGGAATTATTATGAAAATTTAATACTTATATTGCCGATTTTACAGTGATATTGATAAAGCAAAATCAATTATTAATTTATTCATTTAATAATTATTAAAATCAATTATTATTAATTTATTCATTTGTTAAAATATTTTTCTTTTCTACGTTGAAAACAACAGTTTGTTAAATCAAGGAGTTTGAATCGCTCGCTAAGCGCCTCTCTCTCTCTCTCTCAGCCTCCCTCTCTCTATATATATATCAGGCACATACACAGAGAGAGAGATACACAAACATACACACTTATCCCATATCTTTCAATTTCTCTTCTTTCGAGGTTAGATTTGTGAAAAGCAACATTCTATCTTTAGCTTTTCATTTAGTCCTTCATTCTAATAATGTAACTTTTATTTTTTTTTTAAATGAATAAAGAAAGAGGCAACTTTGGGCAGTTATTTTTTTTATACATATATTGAAAAAATACATTTGACTATAGCTTAAGATAAGTCTGACAGGGGAACAAAAGGAAACAACATAACTTTTTTATAATAACATATCGTATTTTAAAGATTTTAATTAATAAAACTCAATAACAATTATTGTTTCACTAATAATTTATATTTAATAAATTATTATTTTGTAAACTCTTTTTATATTGTACGTACTTTCAGACGTTGATTCCATTTTATTTGATTATGATCTGCTTCAATCTAAAGTTTTATGCAACTTTCAACACGTGCGTCATTTACTGACTCAGTAACACAATCGATGGCAATCGAATAAGGTAGCTTTGCGACTCCTATTCTGGGACAGGTAAAATTAAATAAACACTTTCATAAGTAATTTCTGACCATTACAGATGTACTGTAGCCACCCCAACATGAAAAAAAAATCCCTAACTATTTACTTTTTTGGAACTTTTGGCCAGATTTTTTGGAAATCGGCCGCACTGTGAGACGTGAGAAACCTAGCAAGTTCGTTGCTAATGTAAAATAGTGGTGTCCCGCCTGTTGGAACAGCTAAGTAGATTTACTTTGAGGGAATTAACAATTTAAGGCACTCTATCCAGCTTTTGCTACACATAAACAGAGGCTCGATTATACTACCCGAATCAGAGTTAGCCGTGAGTAGTCTAATATTCCGGGTAGGTTAATCTATGTAATATTGTCATTGCGAATCAGTACTTTTGTTAAAATTCAGTCAAGTAGTATACTATGACATAGTTTGGATATAACGAGAACATCCCGAAGTTATCGGCAACGTAGATCCTCTGTAAGAACTTACATGTCTATTTTGCACACTATGTCAGTGTAGCTTTTGAGATAGTATGTACAGACCGTTTGGATTTAATAATAACGTATACCAAAAGTCTTATATTTTATTTATAGAGTGCATCATATAAAAGAGAAAATCTGTCTCAGTTAGCAATACCTATTGTTGGGAATTTGAAAGGTCAATTTAAATGTCCAAATATCCGTTGTACATGTACTTCTGCAGCGTAGCTTCATGTAAGAGCACTGACATGACCACCCTCCCGGTGTTCAGCTCGATGCACCCACTTGGTCATTGTCGTGGAATTTTGAATAAAAAAGTAAAACCAAAAATAGGTACGCAACAATGACGGAGGGCCGCTGGTTCTAATGGGTTTGATCCGAAAACCTTGAGGATGATGCATGGTGGTCAGGAGTCACAAAGGGCTCCCACAATAGAGTTGAATAGTCCCTCCATTCACACACACACTCATTCATTAGGTTGTGGCTCAGTGTTATAATAATCTATGTTGGAAATACACACACACTTCACGCAATCCGATCTCAAAGAAAATTTAATAGTCACCTTACTTATTTTTACGCCTTATAGCTATGTAAGAAATGAAAATGTTGCATTCTATCCACATGTTCTTTATAGAGAACAAAAGTAACAACATACAACCAATCCTTGATTGATTCAGAATAATAAGACTTTCAATTATCAAAGAACAATAGTTCTAGTGGAACAAACGAACTAAGAAATATTTCAATTTACACGACAAAAGGAAAAGTTATTTCTCCCAAAATACTACTTTTAACATTCCCTCCTTCTCTCAAACAAATATGAGGAATATTGTAATGGGTCATTCCATTTGAAATCGACCAGCACGAGTTGCTCGACCATTTTTGGATTTTTTTTTATATATATATTTACACCATAGCCCTTTTAGTAAGCAGCAATAATTTATATATTATTTTTATCAACAGCCATTTTGAATCTAGGCTCACTTTTCTTCACTGCGGCAAGGCAAAAATAGGGGTTTGCAAGGGTTTAGAAGCAAAAAGCCACTGCTCTCTTATCATTAAAGATAAAAAGTTCTGGTTTTCACTGGTTGAAAGAAGGTAGTTTGGGATTTTAGAAAATGTAAAAAAAAATCGGAAAATATTTTTTTAAATCTGGATTTAAGGTGCTCATAATTCGACCTTAATCATGATCAAAATCATAGCTTTTATGGAATATTTAAGTCGGCTTGGGGTTGAAACCACAAGTTGTAGTTTTGTGTGGAAGAACTATACCTAGTACCGTTTCCAGATATGTAAGAAGAAAGTTTGGATTTGGTTCCCTTCGTAATATTTTTGGCCTCAAATTTGAGTAAAATAGAAATTTCGGGAATTTTAAGGTCGAATTTCCGAAAAGGGGGACCAGATAGAAAATTATTGTTGTTGCCAAACAATCCATCTACTAATCCTGTACAAAACCTGCAAGTTTCATTTTGTGGCTCGAAGTGGTATAGAGGTTATAGGGTCTCAAAGCATAAGCAAAAGTAGCATAAAAATTGGTCGATTTCACATGGAATGACCCTAATACAAAATTGCTTTAACCTTGTTACTGATAGTTCAAAGCGTGCACTCTTGAATGGAAGAAGATCAGTCGGAAAAAAATTGGATTTAATTTTCTATCCCTACCTTCGCGCAGTGAAAAACTAACGTCTCTAGCGTAGTAGTTAAAATTCAGAAAACTGCCTACTTCAACGAAACTCCGAAATAATGTCAAAAATAACCGCCGACGATACAAAAGGAAATAAATTAGCCATATCCACAACAGCATACAAAAACGTACAATAGGTACGAGTACCTCTTTCAATATTTTAAGCATTTGCTGGTGTGACCTTCCACTTTAGACTGGAAACAAACTAGTGACTTGATCTTCCAAGGAAGTCAGAACGTCTTAAATCTTTCAGAATATTCTGGGAATATTCCACTATTTTTTTTAGGAAAACCGTAAGGTAAGTTTCTATACTGGTGCTAATCAACTTGATATTGTAAGGATGACTTACGCAAAACTTAATATAGAATGCATGCTTACCCCTGTCAAGATGTCCGCCATTTCGTGAACTGCAAAAACCACGAGGTCAAAACACCACGAAGACATAATTCTCCTAGATATCCATTTAATTTCAATTCACAATTTGTTAATTCTATGTTATACAGATTTCTCGAAAAATATGTGACTTCTATTTTTACACAATATATAAATTCTTAGAACGGAACACAAGAATCACACGTTCGCCCACCTTCGTATCCAATCCCATTATAAAGATGGACACCTCGAAGCATGAACAATTTTAAATTAGTTACAAATATCTTCGCTAGAGGGAACCAAAACAGTACATAACTTCTTGCTTCTTTTAAGCTTAAAAAAAAATATATATCAAAATGGGAAGTGTACAACCGAATGTAAAGCAAGATTGTTACACCACGAAAGTTCAATACATATATTTGTGCAAGATTTTGCTACAATTGGATATCACCAATGCGGATTTAGAAGAAATAGATCCACGTTGGGCTAGATTTTCGCCTTCAGACAAATTTTGGAGAAGAAATGGGAATACAATGGGACGGTTCATCAGCTTTTCATTGATTTTAAGAATGCATATGATTCTATCAAAAGGGAAAAGTTATGCATTATCCTGATACGATTTGGAATTCCGAAAAAATTTGTTCAACTAGTGAAGATATGTCTCAGCGACCCCACAAGCAGAGTACGGATAGGTAATAATATATCAGATAGTTTCAAGATTCGCAACGGATTGAAACAAGGCGATGTCTTACCACCACTACTGTGTAACCTTGCGTTAAAATATGCGACTTTTAAAATTAAAGGGGACAAAAAGGGGCTATCATTGAATGGTTTGAATCAATTGTTTGTATAAGCGGATGATGTAGATTTAATAGGGGACGATATAGATGCACTACAAAGCAACACCGATGTTTTAGTAGAAGCGTGCGATGAGATAAGTCTACAGGTAAACATAGATAAAACAAAATACATGGTAACAAGCCGAAACACAGGAAATGAAGGACATAAAAACAAGAATTAGTGAAGAAAACAAATTTAAATCTTGGGAGCATACGTAACAAACAAAAATGAGGTCGAGGAAGAAATAAAAAATCGCTTAGTCAAAAACTTCTAACATCGCGATTAATATCAAGGAAATTGAAATTAAAAATATACAGAACTATTAATCTGCCGGTAATATTTTACGGTTGCGAAAGTTGGAGTACGACCCTAGGAGATGAACATAAATTACGTGTGTTTGAAAATAAGGTTTTGAGAAAGATATACAGGCCGGAACGGGAAGAGATGACTGGAGAGTGGAGGAGACTGCATAATGAAGAACTCCACGGACTGTACGATTCACCAGATGTTGTAAAAATAATGAATTCCCGATGACTAAGGTGGGCAGGCCATGTAGCTCAGATGGGGGGGAAAACGATGAACATATTCTATCCTGGTTGGAAGGCCGGATGGAAGGAGGCCATTGCGAGACCGAGATGTCGTTGGGAGGACAATATTAGAAGAGATCTTCGAGAAGTAGGTGTTCGTGATGAAAACTGGCTTGATATTGCCCAGGATAGAATCCAATGGCGAACGTTCGTTACTGCGGCGTTGAGCTTGCGAGTTCCATAAGCCATAGAATTAGTTAGTTAGAAATTTAGTTTCATTAAGTGCTCCACAATGGCTCCTAGACCAAAATATGTGGAATCTCCCATCAATTCGCTGTAAGTCAAAATACGGTGTATATTTATGTAAGTGTTATGTAAGTACTAATTCTATAAACTTGAAACGTGTGCCACATAAAAATCTGCCAGATTGGAAAAAGTCTGAGAGCATATTTGAACTCCGCATGAATACTCAGTTAATTTAGTTCTTGTGAAAGAAAAATTTCTTCTGTAGACCAGGTAGAGGCACTGGTCGCCTCCTTGGTATCTCCCGATTGACGTATAGAGAAATTTCTAATAATGGAAGATGAAAAAGTTCGAGGCGGATCAAAACAAATGCTACTGCCTTATACTTATTGTTAGTAGGGAAATCTACAAAGATTAGGATGTAAGCTGTGCATCATGAATACAAATTATCAAAACGGCAGAAATTCGGGGTAGAGAGATTAAATAATGAGAGTTCAAAAGGAGATTACAAATTCGAAATATTAAATGGATTCAAAATCGTATAATAATCGAGTACTAATTAAGAAGATACTAATAATTAAATCAATGTGAACAAGATGTGGGAAGCATTGCGTGACACAGTGAAGGATGCAGCGGAAGAATGTGCAAGCTTGAGGCAACAGCTGGGAAACAAACCTTGTATTAATGAAGAATTTTTTAGTCTTCATGAAGAACGTAAGTTATACAGGCACGGGTAAGCGATAAAGCTGAATCTAAATGGAAACAACTACAATAACGCGTGACCTAACGTGAAACATGAGCTTAGACAGAATACGTTCAAATTTCTGACAGGAAATTTTTGGGAGATAAAGAAAACAATAAATCAAATGAAACAAGGGATCAATACAAACGGATAATCTTTAGAAAAGGAATTTAAGGGTAATCTAACTTAGGAATGATTAAGAATGAACATGGTATTCTTTTAGAGGATCCGATGAAAACTCTCAGTGTATGGAAAAGCTATTTGGATACGTTTCTTAGCGTACCCACCACAAACAAACAACGCAATTTGAAATATTTCCGCCAAACGGTGGATACTCGAACCTGACGAGATCGAGGACAAATAGCAAAAGAGAAATTGTTAACATTTCAAATCGCCAGGAATTGAAAGAAATCGCAACCTATTTAATTTCAGCTGGGGGAATGGTATTAGTGAAACAACCACACGTAAATTGATAAGTCCTAAGTGGAGGAGCTTCCATAGATAAGAAATCCAGCTTATAAAAAGGCAGTAAGTCAGACACAAATAAATGCCGCGGAATATCACTACTTTCAATATGTTATAAAAGTTTAAGTAACATCTTCATAGCACGCCTAAGGATTATAGCATATGTGGACATGGGAGAAAATAAGACATCATGAATGTGTATTTGAAAGAAATAGAACTATGTTGGACTAGATTTTCGTCTTGAGACAAATATTAGAGAAGAAATCGGAAAGCAACGGGACAGTTCATTGATTTTAAGAAAGCATAAGATACTTTCAATAAAGAAAAACTACGAAAAATTTTGGCAAGTTTTTAATTACGAGAGAGCTTGTTCAGTGAGAATATTTCTATTTGATTCCATGGGCAGAATACGTATAGATAATAATATGCTAGATAGTATCGAGTCTTGCAGTGAACTGAAACAAGATAGTACCTTCTCAGCACTACTGTTTAACTTTGCATTAAAATACAGGGTTCCGTGAATAAAAGATTTCTTTATAGTTTCGCCGTAGCTGAGCAAGAAGAGCGGACAGCCCATTTTGCTTGCTTTGAGAAAAATAAAGAAAACATATTCGATTACTTCTGAAAATTCCAAGTGTTTATTTCCATTACTTTGATTCTTGGTGTCGCATAGTTACTAGATGAATGCTTACAAGTTGTACACAATTTTACTGCCGCCTTTATTGTCAACAGAGAAGCAGAAAATAATATTTGTCCATTCGCCTTTTAAGTGTAATACGATATGATAAGTGAATAATTCTTACCCTGCATTCAAATGAATCCTTCCCCAACATCTGGATGAGGTAAACAATACCTCGTGATTGTGCTGTGTGAAAGTTTCTTGTAATAAATACGGTATTCTAATAGAATAACTGCTACAGTACAGAAGTTCTGATGGTTGCTGTACTCCCTGTTTTTTAGACGGGAATGCGTTTAGAATACATCTGAGGGGGATTTACGGCTTTTACACGTCCTAATTATGTTTTATGACCACATGAGAGACTTCTCCATCACAGCTCATTTACTTGAAATACAAATTTTGGGGGGTCTGGCTTAAACTACCGAAACCAGCAAACTTTGGAGAATTTAATCTTTGATACTTGTTTCCATGGAGATGGAGATGCCTAGCCCTGGAATCTTTTTCAATGTACGAATTCCCTGAGTTGCAAAATGTTGACTTTTTATAAGATTTCGGATGTTTGCATGCTGGCCTGCAAATAAGCTGCAATTCTCGTGCACTCAACAAGGATATATTTTCGAATTATCATAAATTAATTCATGAATCCATATTCCTTCCATCTGACGGTGCCCACTCTCAAAAGTAATATACGGTAGAATCTCGCTTATCCGACATAAACGAAAATGTCGGATAAGCCAAAATGTAGGATAAGCGAAAATGTCGGATAATAGGGAGGTATTAAGAAAAAAATCTATTACACGTAAAACTATGTTATAATTTTACATGTTACGAACCTAATAATCATCTTTTACAATATAACAGGGGGAAATAAATAAACAATTCCTTCATCAGTTATTTCATACTGATTATCATGCTTCATGCACTGAATAACAGACAAACGAGTCATAGGGTAGACGGACGCGCTACGCGTTAGAGTCGGGAGCAACAAAAAACACTACGTTCACAGCTTGCAGTTTGCTAATTGATATTTTTTGCTTTCGTTGGTATTTCGGATAATACGGACGTCGGATAAAAGAAACTCTGTTGTGTTTTGACGTTTTTTCAACTTGGGTTGGGTTGGTTTTTAACTACTCTTGTGTTCTCTGTACCTCAGCGATGGAGGGATGCAACATTCAACCATACCAATTAACAAAACTTATTATTATTGATACAAGCAGTGAGATACAAATAAAATTGATAGGATCGCTTAGACTTCGCTGCGAACTACCTCTTTCCTCCTTGAATAAATATTTAAAAACTGGTAATTGTCACGTCTTTGCCCGGATGAACAATTAAGGCTTTTTAACCTCCACGGTTTTCTCTCAAGCACATCTAATAATGATATCTCGTTACATTTGCGAATTTACGTTACCTGTCACGAAAAATGTCCGACGAGAAATTATTTTTTTACTTTTCAGAAGAAAACAACATAACTTTTTTTAGCAGAATAAGAAAATATATTAAAATTTATTTACCGACGAAGTTTGCAGCTTATTTACATTTCAAGATCCAGATATGACAAAGAAATTGCTATCCAGAAACCGATAGAAAAATCAAGGTACAAAAAAAATCACACAACATTCGCTCGGTGACAGATATTCTTTGGCAAAATGGCTTTGCTTAATTACTTTGCATATTGCATTAGTTACGACGGTTTTCTCTCTCTTAATTATCTGCAAGAACTTCTGGAGGTCTCCGGTCCTGACCACCTTAGGTTACTTTTTATGTTTTATGTTGATGCAGAGATTAGAAAATTTGTTGGTAATAGAAATTCATTGTAATCTTTTTTTTAAAATAATTTTTATTTGAAATTTCTGGGATTTTCCTTTTACTCGTTTTGTTTTCTCTTTATATAGGGTTGGACTGGAGAATGTGATGACCTCCCCTTGCTTCAGGAGGCGTCCTACAATTACCGAAGAAAAAGTATAGGAAGGACCTGGTTTGACAATGGAGAATTGAGCTTTGTTGGAAAGGTCTGGTGATCAATTCCCAGGCCACTTCAGGTGTTTATTTATATTTTATGGGAAATTCAAGTTTAATAGTATTCTATAATACTCTTTGATACTAACGTTAGTTTTTTTTAATTGAAGATTTTTGTGTATAACTTGAAAGTTTATCTCTTTTTTCAATTTGTTGTCTTTTTACAGGATAAATATGGTATATTTCATGAACGATCCCCTGCACCAAGAGGAATTGTATGGATAATTCACCAGTAAAAAGTGGAAGAATGTCTTGGTCATTATTACAAGAAGAAGACCGATTACCTGATGAATTAGCTACTAAGATGGAAAAGGCGACCATAAAGGAAGTATAATGACTCAAGTGAAGATACAAAACTGAAGCGTGCTGGTGGTCTTCAATGTACTCGTGTCGAACGAAGAAAAACGGAAGAGGAATCTTTTTTGATGCCTGCGAAAGTGAGAAGAGAAGTTTCCTATGCAATT
Organism: Lepisma saccharinum; assembly: GCA_022664845.1. Lineage (NCBI taxonomy): Eukaryota > Metazoa > Arthropoda > Insecta > Zygentoma > Lepismatidae > Lepisma > Lepisma saccharinum. The sequence goes on along the minus strand of JAGDQP010001987.1, from coordinate 31,756 downwards.
TTCGCAGTTTGCAAGTGCTATTGTCAATTGTTCTGGTCAGTTGAATTAATTTGTATCTCATTTAAGTCTATCGTCGCCTAACAGAAAAAATAAAGTCTTAGGCGTAAGAATAAAATCACCTGGACATTCTATCTTGAAATAGTTAATAAGATGATTGAAGTACGTATTTAGGTTGTGTTTCATGAATGCTTTAGGAATAAGAGTTTAGTGTACAAGAGTTGCTGTTAATAAACAAACAGAATGTTTTGTACAACCAAATTTACGAGGAAAGAAAAGGCTGCGAATAAATCATTTGAAGCATCTATTTACACAGTTCATGCTCTTTAAGTATTTTCCTGCAATTAAATAACATTATTGCAATAAGCCATCTAGCAAACGCCAGTTACAAGGAAGTTTAAACTACAAAAAATGTATCATATTTTCAGGCAACACTCCTAGAACTCAAAAACCGGTCCAAAGTTGGCTTTAATAAGGCAAATAAATATCAATGTGCTCGCTGCATAGCGCATCGCTAGAAATGACGAAGTAGTCAATCAGTAAGTCCAGGATGAACGCTTTTCATGGAAAGACAGAAATGCGAACTGAGGATAGAAAAGAAGAACCAATTTGGCCTACAACCATCTTCAACTTCTCAGAAAACTAGTATACTGAATTTTTACCTGCAAAAAGTACTACAATTCCCAAAATATAGTGCTTGTCGTATTTACCTTGTATTACAAATGCAAGCTTTCTATGTATAATTTAACATTTTTTGAAGTAAGTCCAAAAGAGGGAATGTGTAATCTATGGGATGAAACGGAAGAAGATCGTGGCCCTAATGAAATAGCAACTCTCATTTCCCACTATATCGAGTCAGCCAAATCATTCAGCAAGTCTGTGGTGGTTTCAGATGTCTGTGGAAGACAGAACAAAAATAAATTCTTTACATCGTTGTACCTTATGCTGTTCGAAATGTGCCACACTATGAACAAATTGAATACAGTTGTATTGCTGCTGTTAGGGCAATACTAAATAAATAAATAAATTCAATTATTGCTTTTTGATCAGAAGAGACAATTAAGCTATATAACTTGATTGCAAGATGGAAAAAATAAATTTGTATTTTAAGTTGATTAATTTGAATGTAAGTTATTTATACTTTAGATTTCTTGTTGTTTCTATTTGATGCATGCTAAGCTTAAAAGTTGGTGAAAGTTCCAGTTCAGAAGAAAGAATAAGGTCAGTGGCAGGTTATTTTGTCTACGCGCGCTGGTTTACAACGCAGCCTTTCCTTGGACGGACGTCGTTGTTGCTCTTCGGGTAGAGAGAAAAAGTTTCTTCGAAGATGTAGTTTTCCAAGGCTGTTTTGAAGCTAGCAGCTCTCGGAATAGCTTCAAAAGATCTCTTGTAAAGTCGTTGACAAGTTTTTGTTGGCAGAGATAGAGTCGTAACTTAAAGTTTTTTTTAACAGAAAAGAGAAAGAAAAAGCTAAAATGTTGCTCAGGCTGAAGTAATATGTTAAGTTGCATTAGAAATATTTATTTAAGAAACGACCCGTCATTAATTTGATGTTTTCGTTTGTTCTAGAGAAGTTTAAAGTTGCTTCGAGCCAAGTAATAGGACAGCAGAACCATAGAGCTTTAAGATAAAATCTGAACTATCAGACACCCATGACGTCGCGACGTATTCGGTGTTCGATGTGGATGATTCTATCTTAAATATTGCTTTTGCTGTCAAGAAAAAGTAACGTAAATTAGGGGGTCCTATGATTCTTAGTTAAATGAACTCTGGAGCTAAACATTGAATAGCCAAAACCGGGGATATGATCCAGTTCGATAATAAAGTTGTAAAAGGTGAGAAAAGTGTGTAAATTCAGTCGATAGAAGAGAATATTACTTCGACAAAATATGGAACCATAAGTACCCCTAATTTCGGAGCAACTGCCTTCCAAATATGAACCTGCTCTATACTTTATTTACATTATGATATGTACGTATCGATGCACTACTTAGGATGAATATTGGGTTCAAATTGACAGACATTACGAAGAAAATTTCAGGTTAAATTTATTACCTTCCGTTTGAAATGAGCTACTGTCACTGTCTATCTTAAGAATTTTTTCATTATAATATACAGGTACTTCATTCATCAAAGTTACCTTATTCAGCACTTTTTAATACTTTGTTTAATGATTCATGTTCTGCCCAGGGCAGATTTTACAAATCGAGACTCTGGGGAAGGTAAACCGATGCTGCTTTCCTACCGTTTTCAATCAGTTACACTCTTTGGAAGTTCGATAAGTAAATTTAGGAATTTCGGCATTCCGGAGTTACGAAAATTGGCAGTCCGATGCCAGAATATAGATTTCAATTTCAGAACTCGGAACACTTTTAGTGTGAGCGAGTTCATGAGAATCAGAGAGAGAAAGAAACTGATTTTCCTGTCGGTACCTGTTTCTGTACTTGTTTATAAGGTTTCTATAAATTATATATAGAGTTTCGTTTCGTCAACAAGATACGATAAGGTGGAAACGTTCTTAAAAATGATCAGACAGTGAGAAAAGAAAAGAAATTTCAGATTAGTAAAATTTATAAAACCATCTTCCCCTTTAATATTATTTCTTGAAGTGGCGCTATACTAGTGTTCTAGTTGCTTGTTTAGATGAAATCTAAATATCTAACACCGGATGTTAATAAAGTAGTAGAGTTAAATGATAGGAAAGCAGTACACTTATATTTCAATTGTAAATAATGTGTGTATTATTAAACAACACTGTAAGAAAGTATTGAATATCGAGTATCGAAGGTCAGAAATAAATAACTGTATCGCGTATCAAGAAATTGCGGTATCGACTCATCTCTAATGGAAAGCTTCATTTGAGACAGTGGAACGACGTGCGACGCTGCCAACTTGGTGACTCGAAAAGTCGCGGGATGCTACCACCAGAATTCTAGTCGCGCTGAAAACGGTGCGACCGCCAACATGTGTGAACGGTTCCATTTGAAACTATGTGATGGCGTGGTGGCGCTTGACATGGTGGCTCCATGTGAACAAGGGATAAAGGTGTGAGCTGATACGCGTATCATACTTTGATTAATCCAGATATAGCTTAGCAATAATAAATATCGTTATAATATTGGCAAATGCTTCTTTCACAGCGGTGACCGGAGAGTATTAACCCCCCCCCTTCCACATTGATTCAATCACACCCAATTAAAAACAACCAATTTTGTAACAACAATGGTTCCTTCATTGTTCTACTACAATAAACGCCCCCTCTCCTCTTTTTCGTCCTCTACAGGTCTAAAATACAACCGAGAACACTTTTCCTCGAAGAAACACTGATATTGGCATCCATACTCTCAGCCTTTGCTTAATAAATACGATACGTATTTTACTATATGGAAAAATAATATTTATCCTCTTGATGTGTTTGGAAATGGATCAACATCAAAGTTAATCTTGATGTGATTTTTGTTCATAACATCAAAGTTATTGGTTTTTTAAACAAAACATTTTTCAGAAAAACGTACTGTTCATGATAGCATAGAAATATTTTTTACTTCGCCCACATAAATTCATCCACGTTATTCAAATATCAGACAACAAAACAGTATCTGGTTACGTATAAAGGATGCACCATTTTCTGAAGATAATGCATTTACGTACAAAGGATGCAGCATTATCAAAGAAAAAATGCATTTTCAGAGAAAAAAATGCATTTTCAAAAGATTTTCTATGCACTTCGAAAGAAAACAGGATATACAGCAGAATGAATACGTATATTTTTAAAGGGTGTCTAAAAGTTGCCAGTGAATGAAGCAGTGTGTCTACACCGCAGAGAAACATGTTGGCTCAGCAAACATGATAGCAAAGTAAAAAATGTTTTGTTAAGAGATAACAAACATAGGCTGCAGTCAAAACACTGCACTATAAATAGGTAGAATAATCTATCTATCTATCTATCTATCTATCTATCTATCTATCTATCTATCTATATATATATATTAATACACAAATCCATTCAGAATTTCAGTAATCAGTCTAAATCGTAAGTCATAGCTGCATTAGATACTTCTCAACAGTATCTGATACCTATACACGATCAGTGGCGGATTAAGCTTCCTTGGCGCCCCTATAGGCACAAACTTAGTGTACACCCTTCTCAGAAGATAAGATAAAGATAAAATGAACTTTATGGGCGGTGACACCTTCCCAAAAGAAAAATGATATTTGCAGCATGGGAGGATTTAGAAGAGAGACCCTGGGGGGGGGGGGACGAGAGAGACATAGGGAGCAATCACTTTAAAAGCTATCGTTTAGAATGAAACATTTAAAGTCATTCTGAGATGACTGGGAGGTATGTCCCCCATGCTCCCCATAAATCCACCCATGATTTGTAATATCTTTAGCGCCTAATATAAAAATTATAGAGCATATTGAAATAAAAAGAGAAGGATGAAAATCAGTAAGAAAAATAAAGTACAAATAACTCATTTTCTGAATGTGCTGTACCTATAATTATGTAATGTATTGAGAAATTAAATTCACCACTCACCAGTCATAAATGAAGCTGCTTCCGCCTCACTTTGGTTGATGCAAACTCATGTATAAGTTCTTCAAAGTTGATGTGTCCATCAGTCAAGAGGTCTCCTTCGATATGGAGAATAGACAACTCGTTCAGTCTTTTATTATTATACATGGTTAAACGGAGATAAGTCTTCAGTCTTTTTAATGCAATGAATGTTCAGCTGAACAGTTTGTTACAGCAGTACACAAAAATATTTTTAATGCAATGTCCACATTTTGAGTTGCGATCTTCGTCTTGTCCGTGAATAACCTACATGATGCAAAATAAACGACACCAGTGCTGCACGAATATATGAAAAAATTCCGCAAAATTGATTCGCCATTTACATGTTTACAACATTCTTGTCTTACCAGCTATGAGTCTTTGAGATTGAGAAAAATCGTTTACAGAATTCTGACGTCTTAGAAGAATGTCAATTGTAGACTTATTCAGACACCACTCGGCAGGATCATCACTAACGAAATTGACTCTATTACTGTCTCAATCAGGAACTCATACGAACTGAGGGGACACTACATCTGGAGCACTTTCTTCCTCCACCAAACCCACAATATTTAAGCATTTTACGTTTCTCAGAGTTCACTCGATGTAGTCGCTTTCCCTTCAATTTCTGAACTTGTTCGTTTCGCCTAAAAGACGTGTTCATTGTACCAAGCCTTTTCTGCAAGGTTGCTTCTCTTTAACTCTTTTGGTTTGTAAGTTTACGATAAGCCTCCTCACTTAACTTCGTTCGCTTCATCTTGCTGGATAAAATACAGGCCGTCAAATTGCAAATGCACTAGCAACTAATGCAGTATTTAGCAACTAAATGCACCAGAGAATACAATAAGACAAAAACTAGTTGCATCGAGTCAGAAATCTCCGTAGTTATTTACTGTATCGCACGAATACTCGTCTGGACATGACAGATGTAGACAACCACTTTTGTCGCCCACGCGAAAGCTGCACTAACTCACTTACCTAGCAGCAACCTCAAAAATGGCCAACAGTTTTTTTTTTCTCTCTCTCTCTGTGTTTTTTCTTTATGTGTTTACAAGAAGTCCGGTGGGAGAGTCAAGATAGCATCCGAGACGGCAAGTACACTTTTTACTACGGGGGAACACAGTCTCTCGATTTCGGAACATGATTTCTCATTAATAGAGACGAAGTTTTTCCCCTAATGCGATATGTGTGAAACGTTAAAAAAAAATGCGTATATTTTTTAGGTAACCTCAAACTTTTCGTTTTAGAACCAGAAATCACGTTTATATTTTCGCGAATCTTTGCGAAAGTCGGCATTACTCGCGATAAATGCGAATGAAAATCAAAAGGTTGAATTCGTGCTAATTATTGCTAACGAAAAAGCGCATTTCCAATATTATTTAACTTAATAATCGTTGTATTTTACCGAAAACGTGCACGACGCTAAATTAAGTTCTCCATAAAATCCATGAGCTTGCAAGGCGTGAAGTCACTTCCTGGGATTTTCTATTTTGCATTAATTTTTATATTTCATTGAATGCATTAGCTAGAATGTGCACCTTATCAAGGATTTTCTTCATTTTTGTATTAGATACACCTTACTACCAAAAAATATACTGTTTACAAGTACCATATTTTTTTAAGAGAATTCGCTAAATTTTAAAAAATAAATGCTACATAAATGCTAAAATTGTGATAATTAATGCTACAAAATATCAAAATTGTGGCTACAAAGATTCGTCTCTACTCATTAAGAACAATATCCTTAGGTGGTTGAAATTATAGAGTTCGTAAACGAAAAATTAGTGTACGTTACGATACGTACTCGATGGAGCAACAAGGTTTTAATACATGTCTATGCTCCGACAGAGGTGGCTAATGATAACGAGAAAGATACATGTTATGAAGAGCTAGAAAGATGGTTTGACCGATTACCGAAGTATAATACGAAAATTGTATTGGGTGATTTCAACACTACGGTAGGGAGGGAGGAAAACTATAGACTTAATATAGGCAAATACAGCCTTCACGAAATCACGAAGAACAATGGACAAACACTAATAACTTTCCGTGATCTCGAAAAACCTACTAGTGAAGAGCACGTACTTTGAACACAAAGATATACATAAGAACACATGGATATCTCCGGATGGAAAAATTCTCAACCAGATCCATCACGTCTTAGTAAATAGACGAAGACAGGCCAACATAATGGACGTTAGATCTTACAGAGGAGCGGAAGGTAACACCGACCATCAGTTAGCGATCACAAAAGTGAGGGAAAAGTTATGCATCGCGAACAGTAAGGCAAAGGATCAAAACAACCAAAATCGAAGTTAAACGATTAGATAATCCCAGCTTAAAAGCGGACTACTAACGTGAAATCTCAAATAGGTTCGAAATCTTAGCCGACTTGAGTAGTAATAAAGTTGAAGTTAATAGTGAAATTGATGTAACTAAGATGTGGGAGACAATTCACGATACAGTGAAGGGCACAGCGAAGGAATCTCTAGGGGAACAGCAGAAAACAAGCTTTGGTTTAATGAACAATGCCTTAAACTTCATGAGGAACGGAAACAAGCAAGGCAACAATGGCTGAGTAATAAAAGCGAAGCAAATACCAAACACTACAGTAACGCGAAACGTAACGCCACACGCGGGTGCACAAACAGAAAGCGAAAATATCTGACACAGAAGATTCCGGAGACAGTGGAAAACGGGAAGACAAATAACATATGAGATCTATACAAAGGGTTAAATTCGTTAAAGAAAAGTTACCAGCCCAGATTAGGGATGATTAGAAGTGAACGCGGAGATCTTCAAGCAGATCCGACTAAAATTATCGGTGTGTGGAAAAATTATTTTGACAAACTTTTTAATGTACACAATGGAGAACAAACAGAGGAACTTAAAATCTATACGGTAGAACCGTGGATACCCGAACCCAGTGAGATCGAGGTCGAGATGTCAGTAAAGAAATTGAAATTTTTCAAATCACCGGGAATAGACAATATTTCAGCCGAATTAATTAAAGCAGGAGGAACGGCACTAATCAAGGAGTTATATAAATTGATCGGTGCTATATGGAGAAAGGAGGAGCTTCCAAAGGAATAACAAAATTCAATAATCGTTCCGGTTTATAAAAAAAGCGATAAATTGGACTGTAATAATTACCGCGGAATCTCATTACTCCCGACATGTTACAAAGTATTGAGTAATATACTGCTAACTCGCCTAAGCGTATACGTAGATGAAATAATTGGAGATCACTAATGTGGATTTAGAAGAAATAGATCCACGTTGGACCAGATTTTCGCCTTGAGACAAATCTTAGAGAAGAAATGGGAATTCAATGGGACTGTTCATAAGATATTCATCGATTTTAAGAGTCTATAAAAAGGAAAATACTATACAATATCCTGTTTCGATCTGGAATTCCAAAAAAAAAAAAATCAACTCGTGAGGATGTGTCTCAGCGACCCCATAAGCAGAGTTCGCATAGGTAATAATATATTAGATCGTTTCTAGATTCGCAACGGATTGCTTGATCTTGCTCAGGATAGAATCCTGTGGCGAACGTTTGTTACTGCGTCATTGAACTTGAGAGTTCCGTAAGCCATACACTAAGTAAGTAAGTATGTGTTTATTTTTTAATACTAGCATTATAGCAATCACTCAGAAACATGAATACCACCAACTAACTGTAAATGATGCATATTGTCGGCGTCTTTATTTCGTTCGATACTGTTATAAAAAGAATTGTGCTTCCTTAAAAATTTTGTAAGAAAAGTTTGGAGATAAGGGCTTTAAGCATATGTGTAATATTTATAATAAAGAACAGCGTTGCAAGCTTTGGACAGGAATACAGTGTATTCCTTCATATTAATTAAAAAGCAGTCCCGGTGACGATTCGTAATATTCTGAAAAAAAAAAAAAGATTTGCCGTTCCCAAGAGTTGCCGCCCCTAGGCACGTGCCTAGTGGGTCTATTTGGTAATCTGCCACTGTCCACGATACTTGGGCAAGAAAGTATCTATTACGATACTTAAAAGAAAAAGTATCTCGATAAACATACCGATACAACTGAAAAGTATAGATACTTATACCATACTTCCTTAATGTTTCACGTTTTCATCACGCATATGTTTTAAAAAAATGCAAATTAGGGTTTGATATATATCAAATATATTATGTCAAAGTCATAAAGTAAAACTGTCCATATGACACACATATAAATGGAATACTAAACAAATATAGCAGCATATATATATATATATGATTTGTCCGCCATATTGGATTGAAGATGACGATTTTCTCCAAATCTTGTAATTTTCCCGTAATCTACTCTTGATGATACATCAACATATCAAATTTCGTTTGTCTACCTTCAGTGGTATGGACTTGCACTGGGCATACTTTATATATATAGTTGTTTTCCCGCAATATTTGATTCAAAATGGCGGCATTTTCAAAATTTTTATATAAGTAACTTTGTAGGAAATTTACATTGCGAATACTCTCAAATTTTCGGTTTAAAAATATTCTCTAAAACCTACAGGAATGGAGTTCTACGATGCTAAAATCTACCTTCCAGCCGCCATTTTTGAAGCTGCGCGAGCGGCTGTCTCCCAATCCAAGGTTACAAATTTAGCATTATAGTTAGGGCTCTTAAGTGTAGAATTGTGCCAAATTTCAAAACTTCTCAACCCTTTGCACCCAAAAAGTACTTAATGACTGGACTATATGGGGACGCCATGTAATATCCGGACAGATAGCGGATAAGTTTAGGATGTCAACTAATATCCGGATAATGGGTAATATTCGGATGACGGATAAAATCCGGATGGTTAAATGGATACCGGATAATTTGTCATCTGGTTGTCCGGAAATTTTGGCTATCCCAAGAAGACAGCATAGAGACATCCTGTAGGATTTTGCTCGAATTGGCTCGTTTTAGCTCGACTCGACTCGAAACTCGAGTGAATTTCGAGTCGAGTTGGACAATATTTGTCGAGTCGAGTTGCCGAGCCGAGTTGAAAGATTTATCTTACGAGTCGATTCGAGTTTAGCGAAAACTCGACTCGAACTCGCTCGTGTCCATCCCTAGTGGCGATCAGAGTTGAGAGCTTCGGCTCTCTTCTACCGATACGTTTGGTCAGCGTGGGAGCAGTAGTCCAACTGCTCCCTCCGAGAGAGGCCTCATTCAGTAGTTAATTGAATATGGCTGTGAATTACATAAAAATAATAAATCACAGCCATATTCAATCCACTACTGGATGAAACCTCTCCCCGGAGGGGGGGGATTGGTCTACTCTTCCTACGCTGACAAGACGGGTTGGGAGAAGAGAGCGTAAGCTAGCTCTCACTGTGATCGCCACTACCTTTTATTCATAGTGTTCCCCAATTGCATCACGATGCTGGGTGCCCACCGTTCCAGACCCACACGCCTTTGAAAAAATCCCTGGCAGCGCCGGGAAATCGAACCCGGTACCCCTCAATCTGTAGTCAGACAAGCTAACGACTAGGCCAACGTGGGTGGTCCTCAATTACATAAAGGCCCCACACATACACCAGGTGTATGCATAAGTTTTTGCCGGTTTTTGTGGTAAAGAAAACACGTAATTTTCAAGGGAAGTTAATTTTGTTTTATTCAAAATATTGTCCATCGGCTTCTACACATTTCGCCCATCTTTCAGGTAATTGATGCATACCATGCCAGAAAAACTGCTTGTCTTTTGTGGCAAACAATTCGTCGAGCCATTTTCCAACGTCTTCGAAGTTACTGAAGTCCATTCAATAATAATCCCATTTTGTCCTCTTTTATTTTTAAAATCGCATATTCCAAAGCAAAGTTAAACAGTAGTGGTGACAAGGCATCACCTTGTTTCAATTCGTTTCGAATCTTGAAGCTATCTGACATATTATTACCTATCCGTACTCTGTTTATGGGATCGCTGAGACACATCTTCACAAGATGAACAAGTTTCTTCGGAATTGTAAATTGTACCAGAACATTGTATGGCTTTTCCTTTTAAATGGAATCATAAACCTTCTTAAAATCAAGTAATAGCGGGTAAAGAGTCCCATTGTATTCTCATTTCTTCTCCAAGATTTGTCTGAAGGCGAAAATCTGGTCCAACGTGGATCTATTTCTTCTAAATCCACATTGGTGATCTCCAATTATTTCATCTACGTATACGCTTGGGTGACTTAGCAATATATTACTCAATACTTTGTAACGTGTTGGGAGTAACGAGATTCCGCTGTAATTATTACAGTCCGACTTATCGCCTTTTTATAAACCGGAACTAGTAATGAGATGTTCCATTTGTTTGGAAGCTCCTCCTTTCTCCATATTGTGAACTCCCCGAGCAATGAATATGCTTAAAAACATTAATTTTAATCATAAAATTCAAAATAATTTTAAAAAATTAGAATTTAGTAATTTTAATATATTTATTGTAAAATTGTGTTATGAAATGAAAATAAAACCTCCGCCATGTTTCGATGAGGATGAAGAAGAGTAGCAGCTAAAGAAAATTTAATAATTTAATTTAAATTATTCTGTGATTTTAACATAAAACGAAATTTTGATAATCAAATTTCTATTCTTCATAACGTCATTATCGCTGTGAAAAGTATTCTTCACACGGCAAAGTAGGAAACTCTTAAAACTCTTTTGCCAAATTTCAACTTCCCAAGCAAAGACCGCTTCTTTATTTCATCAATTTTTGACACACGAAGAAATCTTACAATTTTTTTCACATATAATTCGAAACGCACTTACTTTTCGACTTCTTTCTATCCCATAAGCTCAACATTTCACTAACTTTAACGTTATTCTTTGAAATGCGATTTACAAACAGGACAATGCATTATTTTTCACCATTTCTAAAGTAACCTTAATCCAATACGATATACAATCTACAACACTTTTATTACTACTACAGATCCCGTTATTTTTATTTCAAATTAATATACTTCCAACTTTCAAAATAACTAATTTAGGAATTTTATTAGTCAGAATTCACCTCAAATATAATATCCCGGAATTATAAAAATTCGATACCACAAAACGCTTGTTATAAAAGATAATTAGTAATTTTATGTGAAAATTCGGTTAATCATTTACCCAAACAGGCAAAGTGTTTGAAGGAATTAATTCAATACGGCATTGGTGTCGTCCTTTATCTACTAATGCGTGATCGATCTGATTGAGCATTTGGCCATCCGGAGATACCCACGTGTATTTGTGTATGTCTTCGTGCTGGAAGTATGTGCCCTTTACAAGTAGGTTTTACGAGATAGCAAAAGTTATTAGTCTTTCTTCATTATTGTTGGTGATTTCGTGTAGGTTGTATTTGCCTATGATAGGTCTATATTTTTCCTCCCTACCTACCTTAGGGTTGAAATCACCCAATACAATTTTCGTATTATATTTCAGTAATCGGTTAAACAGCCTTTCTAGCTCATCGTAGAATGTATATTTGTCGTTATCATTAGACACCTCGGTCGGAGCATAGACATTTAATTAAACCGTGTTGCACCAACGGGTACGTATCGCAACTCACGATAGTCTTTCGTTGATGAAATTCTGAACCGCTAGAAGGATACTGTTCTCGATGAGGAATCCTGTTCCAAAATCATGAGACCGTGTTCCTCCATAGTAGAAAGTTAACTTGCCCTGTCGGATGCTATCTTGACCCTCCCATCGGACTTCGTGTATCGCTAATATGTCCAGCTCGTACTTCTCTGTCTCGCGTAACGCCAGCTGAAGAGCTCCCGTTTTGTATAACGATCGTACGTTCCACGTTCCTATTCTAAGATCTTTCTTAATCCTGTTCTTGGAGTCCCCTGAAGCAGTCCCCGCCCGGAAATCTAAATGAGGGACTAGTTTACCTCCGGAATATTTTACCCCAGTAGAACCCATGAACCATCTGTTACTATTCCTTGACATGATTTAGCGGTGTAGAATTGCCAGTTCTACAACCTCGCAGTACAGGCAGACATTCAAGATGTCGTCCTCTGTCCATCCCTGAGCCTTGCCGATGTCATTCAACTTCAGACTCAGAGTGGCAATGGTGATGTTACTTCCCCTCACCATGATAGTTTTGTTCGAGGTTATTTTCCCCATGCCTTTGTAGATCCCTCTAGTAACTGCAAGGCAGCAGGTTTTGGTCGGCTCCGGAATATTTCCGGTACCCATCATATCTGGTCGGAATTCCCCTGTCCGCCACCTGGAGAGGCACCTGCTGGAAGACCAGAAACTCCAACCCGGGGAATCATAACATACGATGTTAATTTTTTTCATGTAGATGAAATGATTCCCACCCTTAAGAAAATCATATTTTACAAATTTTCCTTCAAGTGTCCATTACTGGTGCGTTACTGTACCTTATATTTGTGAACAGCTGAGATCTCAACGCTGCCAGGTGTTTCTTTCACGCCTATAAAAGTTGTAATATAACATCAGCAATGCTTGAAATTAGTAAAAAAGGCAACATGAAATGATTGGTTCTATTCTCCTGAGACTTTTGACACTTTCATTGCCATCACCCAAAATCCAAGTAGCCTTACACTTGAATTCTAATCACATGCAACGTCTGAAGCATTTTACTGTGTCTTTGTGCAGCAGAAACTGCAGTGCAAAGTATGTGAATGAGGCACGCAAAGTGATGTTCATACACAGCCTGAAACCACTTGATTCCATTCCACCGACACAGCATGCATCATTGCAACATGTAAAACATGCTTTGCTTACGGCTACCTTCATTAGGAAACAATCTCTTTCGAAAGCCCCAGACATCCCTGACTAAATTAACTGGGGTTGGGAATGGAAAGCTAAAACTAAGGTATGGATGCCATATTGCACTGATTTACCGGATGCAAACCATGGGTGCTCACTTGTACTACATTGTGGTTGCTCCGTTGCTTGCGAAGGCAATTGCAAGTGTCATCGATCTGGAATTAGTTGTAGCGCATTGTGCAAGTGCGAAGTAGGTTGCACAGACTCTTACATCAATATCTAACGCACCGAAGGCTGCCTCTTAAGTGTGTACTTAAAATAGTACAATATGTAATATGACAATAAAAATGTAAAAGAGATAATTTGATGACGTAATAAACACAGTTCTGGGACAGAATATAATTTTTGTGTCTTGGTCCGTATTTTAAACAAATTTAACCTTGAAATGTTTCTTTTTAACTTATAAATATCCTGAAAATACAAAGCTGGTTGCAAAGATAAAATACTTTGACCAAAAATAATTAATAAACTTATATTATGGACAAATACAGCAATAAGGGGATGTGAGGCATAATGTAAAACTTTCATGGACCAGACATTTTGATTTTAGGGCAAACAGAAGACGGGCCCAACTTGTTCGTGATGCTCTCTAAAAGCTTCATGTTCATACCTCACAGCATCCCAAATGGCAAAAACTTGCCAAAAGTGCACGATTCTGATGAATTCCCTTTCCGCTATCAGGGCAAACGAACATATTTTTTATTTACAAAATTCTAATACATTTGTCGGTGCCCTTGTACAATACGTGACTTACTTGAAAGTTGTATGCCGTGAACGTGTCAGTTATCTACACTCTTTAGCCTTTTATGCCTTTGGCCTGATTATTACATGTATTTTCTTCAAGAACTAATGCAATGATCTTGGTGCTTAGTTATTTCCAACAATGTGATAGCCTTTTGTTGAAGGAACGAACCAAACTGCATTGAAGTAAATGTGGTTACGGTGTTAAAACAGAAAGAATGTCAGATGTTACCAATAATCAGTTTCACCGGTTAGATATTTTTATACCCTTGCAAAATATTTTAATACAGGACGTTATCTTCCATAGTAATTAAAATAGGTAATTTATGCACAGGATCTAGCTTAATTGAAACTATATATTGGTAAGTCTTTATATAAGGTAAATACTTCAATTATATTGTGTTGAATGTGCTTTAAAAAGGTCGTCACGTTCCTAATTTTGGATGTGCACAATGCAGAATGAGATGTACAATCAAAGGATAATATAAGTGCAAGAACAATGAATAACGGCGTGTGTTCTTGCACTTATATCATCCTTTGACTTTACATCACATTCTGCATTCTACGTATCCGAAAAAGGAAATAAACATTTGAAATACATGCAACACTAAAATAAATAGATAATATAGAGAATTACTGTGATACGTTGCGTTAGGTTACTTCCAATTTGTGAACTACATGCTGAAGTCGCAATCACGATAGTTTTAGAAACTATATCTATATTGACTTTCCTTACTATGTAGGAATATTGACTATAATTACTTCGCAATTATGCTCTCAGTCAGACTGTAGATTTATCCTTGTACTAATTCATTTTGCGTTGATAATATACTATTTATTTAGCATAATGTATCTTCGTATTCTAGAACAATATAAAAATTAAAATCACCTACTATAGCTTGAATTAGAGTCGATATTAATCTACCTCTATCTTTTACACTCTTCTACAAGGGGAAAAAATATATTATAAACTTATGATACATAACTGGCAGTAGCTTCTTCCGCTAGTAAGCAGCAGCTACCAACACAATTCATTCACAGTAATATATATTTTCTTAATTTACCACGGAAAATAACTTTTATTACTTCTTTTCCTCTTGCATTAACTTTCAAACCTAGTCATTCTAGTCAGTAGAGATCACATCTTCAGTGTTAAGCGAACAGGCAGTGGTATCAGTAAATATCGGTTGAGAAACGTTTTGCTTACAAGAAGTTTCCAAAACGTAAAAATTAGGCATCGTTTATTTGACCGCAAACTTACTAGAATGATATTCCCTTTACCGTTTGTTTCTTATTAGTAATGCATTAATTAATTTTAATATTTAATGTAAAAACTCGATTCTCAAATCAATATCGCATCGTTTGCCCAATATGGTTGCTACAAACTTTTGTTGCTGGTGAGTTTTAATCTAATGCAGTATTGGCTGCTTACATTAGAGAGGTAATCGTACACTATCTAGAAGACTCTAATATCGTCTACGTTGTTAACGTTTAGAGTTAAAATAAAATGTACAAAGAAAATATAAATATTGTTCTAAATTAAGGCAACACTTTGAAACTAAATTTTAGTACAAAAGTGATCGAATGTTCATTATGTAGTCCAAGAAATAGCAATTACAAAATCGCACTTTTTGGGGCTTTGTTTATATAAAATTAGTATTATTAACATTGACAACATATGCAATGCGGAGTACATTGTGTAACAATATATCTAAACAATATAGTATGATTTGTATAAATGTTTGATACGAAATTTCGAATTGCACGGTCGTTATCTCGGAAACGAAGATTTCTCGAACTACGTTAATTAATAACGTTTCGCGTATCTTGTTTTGAGCTTTTGGTCCAAACAATTATTGGCTAATAATGAATTTGTCTCCATTTATAAAGGGTAAATAAACCAAAACATTTTTTTCTTAATTTATTTTACAGGTGAATGATAATGAGCAGACCTCTAACAGTGGCGATGATGATGATGTCCTCGAAGTTGGTACAATCCCCCCAGAATTCTACAGACCACCAAAAATTTTGGGCTAAGGAAAAAATATCATTTATCCCGTAACAATATAAAAATGCTAACGAAATTATTGATAAAATAGTCAAAGTACCCGCCCGTTGGTGCGGAATGAGTAAAATACATGGCGATGCTAATAGTCGTAGCAGTACTACCACTACAGGTACTACTACTAAATCTACTACAAATACTAATACTACTACTTATGCTACAACTAATACTACAATAACTAGTACTGTTACTACTATACTACTGCAAATACTGCTACAATACTTTAAAACATTAAATCGAAATGATTTTATTTACTGCAATCCAAATTTAAATTTAAAAATCTAAATTATTTATTTATTTTTGATCGTTGTTTTAACCTAAAAACGAAAACAATGTATTTATTTCATTGTTATAAGCAATAAAATTACTGTTTTGTATTAATTAGATCACGTCACAGTCACTTCCGGTGACTTTAAATACCTAAAGCTCTTACGCCTATACCTAAGGAAAAGGTATGCAAAACTTGGTTGAAATCTATGCACAGATGATAATTTAAATCGTGTTCCAACAAACAGATATTTGATTTTATGTATACAGACTCAATCTAATAGAATCATTTTTTGTTATTGTTATTATAACGGTAGTGTTCGAGTGTATGTGAGGCGATCGTAATTCAAAAAGACCGTAACCAATATGCCAGTAAGGCGAGGAAGTCGTTGATGCGATAATAGTAAATATGTTTAAGAAGTTTTCCCCTTTCAACTTGATTTTACTACAAGGTAAACAAAGGTGATTAATAGTCAACACTTGTAAGGTACAAGTTGGAATTGTAGAGTTATCACTAATGAATTGGCTGTAAGAAAATATATTGGAGCTGCTCCATTGTAATCACTTCATGATCCTTGTACTCCTTACCGTTTTCGTATTTGAAGCAATTAAACAAAACAAAACCTAACGTAAGCTATCCTTAGTTAAATTGAATCTGAAGCTAAGAATGGATAAAATATGAAATTGTATGAAATAATGGAGAGCACAAGGTCCGTGAAATGATTATAATGGAGCAGTACCAATATTTTCATTATTTCTTAATCTATTACTAAAACTAGGTTTCTGAACGGTTTGAATGTTACCATAAAATATTTCAAATCGAATATGTTGTTTTATTTATTTTCTACCTTTTGCACTGTGTGATGCTTGATCTAATGCAATGTCAGTTATGTATTCAAGTCAGAAGACAAAATTATTGTGGTATGTTGACTTTATGTGTACATCAGAGAAGATTTTCTAATAGAATTGAATGTAAACAAAATAAATTAATGTTTTACTCAATAAACCCTTGATAATCAACAAATAATTCTGTATTACAGTCATAAATGATTTTAGGATTGCTTAAGCTCTTTTTTAAAAATATTAGTGCTACGAAGTTCTGACAATATTCTAACAATAAAAATATTTAAATATTTTGTTAGGTATGAATGTGGCTGAGTACTATAATCTACGTTTCTCAACGCTCTAGGCCTTATTTGTAACCAAAGTGTCTCGTGACTTATCATTTCCTCTGATTTCTGATCTCGATACAACTTCTTCACAAGTAAACACAAAAATATATTAAAATATGTGAAATAAACAATTTCGAATTATCTGTGCACTTCGATTTTTGCAAATTAAGTTCCAAAACGAATTTATTTTATACACAGATTCTTTTACGAAAAAATATTGAGTAATCCATTAAAATTGCTATTATTATTACCTTTTACACTGTAATCAGATAATATTAATTATAAAGTAATAATTGTTTAGAAATAGGAATTTCTCTTACCTCCTAAAATTCTTCACAGTATCTTATTTCCTAAAGGTGTACACCAGTATAGCATCAATACACTCAGGAGCGCTGCTTCTGTAGTCTTGACAATCGAAATTACTACCGAAACATTTACATTCGCCGGTTAGTACCTATTACTTATTCAAAGGAATTATGCACTCAAAACGATTATGCAGGCCTGATAGGAAATATATCGTTTCACACATCCCCACTAAACTGGCGTGAATACTCTTGGACACCCTACAAAAACAACTATGACAGTCTCCACCCACTAAAACGTCCAAGTTGTCAGTATTGCCAGCCAATAATATTGAAGTTCTGAAAAGGCTTTCACACTGTTCAAAGTATCTCCACGGCAATAGATTACTAGGAATTTCACGGAAGAATAGTTTATGCGTCAGTGTTTGTATCTTTCACCCTCTTGCAATATACGTTATTTGCTTGCCCTCATCTTCTATAATATATAAAATTCAATATAAAAGTATTTGTGTGTTTGTTTCTTTGAACGCAATAGAATTTACACTCCTTGACGATTCAAACTAAATTTTTCACATATATTTCTTATTACCTAGAAGAATTAAATACTACATTAAAAGGTTGGCACCCCCTGCCATGAAAGGGGAAACGCGGGTGTCTGTCTTTTCAATCTAAGAGAAAGGTGATCAGATATATCCCTACAGGTTGAGTAACCCACACCACAATGCAGTTTTCCGGGTTGACCACCTTCAATTGGGGAAATATGAAAATCCTTCCTTTAAATCCATTACCAACGGCTATCCTAGTTTCTCGGTTCAACACCCCGCAGCGGCGGGTGGTGGTGAAAAGCCTTTGGATCCTGCACAACCGGGGGGCAAAGCAGGGTTAAGCCGTTCTTCCATCCAGCTTCTCAATTAAAAGGATGAAATTTTGGTTTACTGCATTGTAAAAAAAAATGGTCTAATGTTTTTTATTTCATATCACTTCATGCATGGCTAGTTAACCACAAACTTGAATATTTTTAACAACAGAAGTATGGATTTCACTTTAATAGTATTAAAACACGATACAAACTTTAAAATATAATTTGTTAATCCTAATCAGGGTGTGAAATTATGTAGTGGGGGGGAGACATTGCGAATTTAAAACTAAAGAATTTAGATCAATTTTCCACACACTGAAAACTGCCTAAAATTGTATCAAATCTATTAGTGTGTCCTTCAGTTCTGAATGTTAACAGATACCAACATTTAATTCATTGTGATTCACTAGGAAAGTCAAATAATCTACGAATACTGAGTAAAAGATAAATTAACGTAGAAAGTGTGCCTCAGATTTCACTATATTTTATTATTTAATATTTCTTGCTTTCAGTGAAAATGTTGGCGTTTTATTCAAAGTAAGCAAGCATGTAAAAATAAACAGATTGGGCATCTATGCACCAACGTTGATTCCAAGAAAAATTACGGACCGCGGTGGCTCAGATGGTAGAGCGCTCACGTCTGGTACTAGGGGGTTGTCGGCTCAACCTCTGTTCATGCCATGTGGGCTTTGTGGTATACAAACACCGTGTGCGTGAATTTTCTCGCGGTTCTTCCGTTTCCTCACACTTTCTTCATTCCAGCAATTCATCGCATCATCATCCATTCGGGTTAAATCTATTAAATAAATAAACATTTCCGGGGTGCGAATTACGCCCCGGGATTGTCTCCCTCTGGAATGTATTTATCCCTGACTACTGACTTGAATTCACTAACCCAGTGGGGGTGGGGGTGATATTTTGCCCCTCTAGCACGTTATAGCTTTCTTTTCACGTTTGATTCAGATGACATGATTCTTTTGTTAAATGTAGACACTTGATTCAACAGTTTGACCTATTACATAGCTCAGCTAAGAGTGATACAGTCGAGGTGTTTTAGTGTATTTGTGTAGTATATTTTTGTACTTATACTCGCAAGGTTATTCATTCACAGTGCCTTGTGCAGACTCGATCTGTCGAGGGTGATCATGATGAGTGTTAGTGAAAACATCTTGCCTTATTTTCAGACAGTAAGAGTTACATAACTTAACGGAACAAACATGCCTACTTTATGTAAATATTGTTTAATTTAGGTTGTGTTTGTGTACACTCCAGTATCATGAAACGAAAAGTCCAAGTGATTTCATTTTTGTTTCGAAGAAAGATCTGAAGATACTTGTAGTGCTACGAACTATGGTACAGCACTAAGTCTTAATAGTAACAGCGAGCTACACAAATAACAGCAAATGTAAAACTGAAGAGACAGAGGTTTCTAAAGTAAGGTGCGCAGGTGCTTGTGTTCCAAAGAAAAGATTATGCAATTGCAAAATTCGAGGTTATGGCTAACTGACAATGAGACTAGGAAGTTTGTGTGTTCTACTTGTCAAAACTTGTCAAAAGAAAAAAAAACATGTGTGTAGATAAAGCTTTTATTACTGGTGTTAGAGCTAGTACTCCTGAAAATTTTACCTGACAATATCGCACAGTAAAAGTCGATCACATAATAGCGGAAAGTAACCAAATTTCGCCTAGTAGCCTAATTTCAGGTTTCTCAGTTAGTATGAGTTTGAAATTATTGGAGTCGATCGCCGCGCGAACAGTAATCTCTGAAGTTTTGAAAAGTGTGATGTGTAGTTGTGGTTTTTCTCCTTGTGGAATTTTGCGGTGGTTCCCACGTTGCCTAAAAGCTTCCACAAACTGTTTGATAGTGCTAACGATAAGCATGCTCGGTTAGCGATAACTGAGCTGTAATATACACTGATACTTTGGCGGGAAAAGCTTCACTGTGGTATAGGAGAGCGTTTTACAGTGTCAAGGGAGTCCTAATTTCACCCGTTTGATGGATCAAAATTTCCAATCCTTAAATTTAACACTATGCATTGTAGAACATGAAGAACGTGAATTAATTTAGAAGAGTTTGAGATCGCAAAACAACATTTAAGAAAACAGCACAATTAGTTAATTGAGATTCAAGAATAATGGTCAAAATATTTATCTTAAATGTGAACTTTGGTATTAGTATTATAGTTTTTGTTGATGTACTTTCGTTCGTGTTGCATAACTGAGATTGGCGAGATGGCGGCTTAATGGAAGAAAACCGCTGAAATTACTCGTGTAAAAATTACAACATTCCAAAGATTTTCGGCCTTATACTCAAGAAAAATACCATAGTTAGTGATCAAATGAACTTTAGTGTTTTATCTAATAGTTTTCACTTCAACATTCAAAATTGTCAGTTTTAAATACATCAAAAAGTGACTGGGACTAGAGTTTATTGAGTGGAAAACAGAAGATGACGGAAAGTAACCATAACGACAACTCAAACAACTTTCTACAAAATATCAAATATTATAATTATGGACTGTTGACTGTAGGACTGTTATACTGCGTCAAATTCAATTATCAAATTTCAATTGTTAAACAATGTCGCAATGAGCATTGATCATGAAGAATCGCGCCCGCGATTAATAATTATAAAAGACGAAGACGATGCATAACTGAAAGAGATGGGAAATGTAATTTGAAGTACAATGCAAATAATTTGAAGTTGCACTTGTATAGCATGAAACTCCGTGATCTAGAGGAACTGTCAGTATTAGGTAAAACTCATTCACTACATATTGAATGGCACAATAGATGTGTAAAAGTGGTAACATACATATGTGGTTAGAAACAACAATGTCAATAAGTGTTTTAACGTTGTTGACCGATACTTTACATGTCCAATATTGATATATTACCTGATAAATGAAATCTTTTAATGTTTTGAACTATTTAATTGCATATTCTAAAGTTATACTCAATTCAATTAGTAATGATGGGTGCGCTTTAGATACCACCCCAGTTCGTATGATTAAGAAATATAACTCATTGAATTCGGCTACCATAATAGAACTTTACGTAACAAAGTGGCAAACGAGAAT
Organism: Lepisma saccharinum; assembly: GCA_022664845.1. Taxonomy (NCBI): domain Eukaryota; kingdom Metazoa; phylum Arthropoda; class Insecta; order Zygentoma; family Lepismatidae; genus Lepisma; species Lepisma saccharinum. Next base: position 9,934 of record JAGDQP010001987.1, on the reverse strand, counting down.
GTGTGATTTTGAACCAGAAGAAACATAATGTGGTATTCTAAAATATACGATTTTGGAATCATTGGAAAAGTAACGTAACAATCAAGATTTTCTTTTTTTAATTCTAATTGAAAAGTGTGCTTTTTAGGAATAAGTATGAGCAAGAGCTATGGCATATTCACACATATCAAAACTAAGCTGTCAAACTCAGGTCAAGGGTTCAGAAAACAGACAAGTATAGTTGGGTGGCATTCATCTTACCCACAATCAAAACACCGACAGTCAGAACATCGACAACGGAGCATCGACACGATTACATTGTCGATAGTTCAAAAGATCAACATGTTCAAAACGTCTACAGTTCAGAAGATCGATACGTTCAAATCGCTGACAGTTCAGAACATCGACACGTTCAAAACATCGATAGTTCAGAACATCGACACGTTCAAAACGTCGACAGGTTAGAACAACGAAACTCGAAACGTCGACAGGTCTGAACATCGAAACTCGAAATGTCGACAGGTCTGAACATCGAAACTCAAAACGTCGATAGGTCAGAAGATCGAAACTCAAAACGAAGACAAATCAAAAATAGACAAACTCATATCCTTGACTCATATCCTTGATTCAGGTGAACGCTGTTCCTTGATTGAGTGTAATCTATTCTAGTCATTGCCCTGTCGCCCTAGACTTTTACAAGCTATTCCAGCTTCAAACATTGGGTGGAAGGTGATCCCTATTCCTTTCTCTCTGTAGAAAAGACAAACATATTTCTATTTGAACGTTCAGATAGTACTTAGAGTCTAAATAATGAAGTTACAATAATAAATTCGCAGCTGTTAATTGTAACCTATAACAAATGAGCAGTCAAGACGTAGTTTATCTATAAATGTCCGTATATATTCAATTTTGTAATCAATATGTAGGATAATTTATGTGACGTCTAATGTAACATTGTTTTCTCTAATGGCAAGAAAGGAATTCTTATTTTGGCCTTCCTTTAGCTGAGTGCCTAGAATTTTAAATCACAGAAACGTTGAAATGTTGCTATTTACTAATCTCAAATTCTGTCTAGTAATCCAAAATTCGAATTTTTTGTGATAGTTAACTTTTTGTAATAATATAGCCCTTGTACTTATGTATATGGCACAAGGTTAGGAACACACGTTCAATTGCATATAATTATGTGTTTATTTCAAAGTGTTTTATGATTTGTTTTAAACACTCTTAATAGACCCCATCGTAGCTGAAATTTAAAAACTCGTATTATGAGAAATTCCTCGAAGGAAAGCCTGAACCTTCCGTTGAACTCGTGCTTCTCTGTAGGACAGCAGCGCTGGGGTTTAGGAGCTGGAATTCCGTTCTCCATATTCCTTATTTCTCGAGCCACGAACACCTCCTCTTCTTTTAGTTCTCGAAGGAATCTAAAAAAAAAATGAATGTATAATATTAGATGATTATTATGATATGAAAATGTTGTGAAAGGTGAAAACCCGGCCATTTTATTAAAAAAAGGAAAACATTACTTTATTAGAAAAGGAAAGGAAAAAGGAACACTAAAAGCTAATAGAAGATGTAAGATATCAGTTCTGAACACACACAAGGTTCGCAAGCCTTTTATTAATTTATTTATCTTTCCTTTTATTTCTTTATTTATCCAGTCTCGGACTAGCCAGGGCCAGAATCCCTGCCGGGGCCCTACCCTCAACTTTTTTTTAATATATATTTTTAATTCTTATGTAAGTATCTACAACATTTTAACAAAAAGAACCACGAAATTCGGGCCTACATCAGATGCACGTCACTGAGTATTCCCACAGACATCAGAAAGATAACAGTGGATCTTACTACGTCCAGAAGGTCCCCAATGCCTTACGGTCTCCTTCCCGAAGGTTACTGCGATGTATACAACAGAAATAGCATTTAGAAAACATGGCACATCCGTCATTTTGCGTTCAATTATGATGATCATTATAGCCTGAATTTACAATAGAGCAAACAGAACGGGGCCCCTTTTCTACATTACAGTAATTGAATTTATGTAATCAGTAGGGCTAGGATAATTACACATTTTGCATATTGCATATGTACATATATATATATTTAAGGATTTTTAACGTAAAATGAATATTTCATATGCATATGCATTTCAGGTGCATTATGTTCGAAAATAAATTGATGAGCATATTTATGTACGCATACCAACACCGAGAATATAATGTATTACTTTTCTTCTTATTTGTCTTTTCTTTGCCGTTTTTCTTCATTTTTTTCTGGTTTTTATGAGATGATGTAACTAACCCATTGTCACCTCAACAATCAACTAAGCAACACATACAAGTTTCTTATAGCTTGTAAGTCTATTTTCCCCTCCCCTCCAGTCTACCTTGCGCGCGTGAAAAAAGCGACAACCGCTTTGTAATTTTCAATCAGACACTTTTCAGAAGAACAATGGCAAATTAACAATTACTGATTGTTTGCTGCCAGTGTTGTGAAGTGTCGTGAACGTGAAGTGTCTGTCATGAAGCGGTCGCATAAGAGTGGTTACCAGAAAAGACGGGATGCTGAAAAAAAAAATGAAGTTGTGTGCCTCGGATCCGAAGCAAATGAAGTTGCGATTTCCAAATTCCACTGCCCAAGAACATGAAGATCCACATGTGTCAGCGACATATATCGAAGATATACAACAGCAAAAAAATATTTTTATATACAGCAAACTCCCGATTATCCGTGTGCGTATTATCCTGTTTGCTGATTACCCGTTCCGGTGTATTTTTTAAAATAGAAAAATTAATTGGTTTGAAGTATTCTCTTATAATAAGTACAAATTTTACAGGATGTATACGACTCCTACGTGGTATAAACTGCTCTTCCAGCCGGGGCCCCGGGAAGGCCAGTCCGACACTGTATTTATCTATTCCTTTGACTTCAAAAAACTACAAGATTCTACTGGACAAGGCTTATTTTCGAAATGTATCCTTAGATGTAGTAGGAACAGGGAGTGTAAGACATTCAGCGGATGTTGTTAATTATTAATTTATATCGTGTAGACTGTTACTGGATTGGCTGGCAGTGAACCAATGACGAACCAGATACCTGTCTCGTTAGACGTTGTGTTGTTTACGTAATTCAGTGTGTTTGATGAAGCCAAAGTAGTTAGATGCTGAAACTGTTACAAGTTTTTAACTGAAACTGTCAGATATACAAATAAAATACATAGAAAAATAATTGATTTTATGAATATGTGTGTTTTTAATGTAATTGAGCCAAATATTAAGCTATTTTCCTTTCTTTTTAATTATGTATATGCGAAAAAATTGCTGGGACACATTTGTTCCTATGTACCTTAAATGCGTCTCATGATTTGATATCTTTATATGAGACAGGTCCATGCTACTAGCCTGTGAAACCCACTAGAACAGTTTCTGTGTGAGACAAAGCGACAGTGAGCCCCACAAAACGTAGGAATTAGTTTACGTAGTGGTCAACAGTGGTCCTAGGCAACCGATTGGCCAGATATCATAACCGAAGGGATCCATGTCCGTTACTATGGGACCCGGCTCTTACAATTTGTACCCGGGGACCTGTCGCGAAAGAGGTGGACGAAATTACATATTATCATTGTTATCTCCAGCACTCTTTTAAAGCACCCATTGAAATGAACATTCGGTTTAGACGTAATTTCTTATTTACCTTCCGTGTGGGGAATGGGCGTAAAAACGAGTATAATATGTTCAATTTTAATATTGAAATTATTTTCATTTATGGGAAAACAAGGTTGCTTGGCTAATCATGTACACTTAAAAATTTGACTTTGTATAAAATTAATTTCAGCGTGTCTTTTTATCTAAAGCACTGAGCATTATAATATAATAGTGGCTGATTTAGAGCAGAGGACTTTGGGGCTGAAGCCCCTTCCCCCAATTCTGGGATTACTAAAGAAACTGATTAACATTTACTCATGCCTGTTAGTCCAGGACTCCAGGCAAACCAGGGATTTTTTCGTTTTAGTTTATAAAAAATCCCTTTCGGTAGGCCTACAGGCTGAGGTAGATTTCGAAGTTTCGCTGGGAGCTGGGGCTCGCCCCCCAACTTCAGTGCTTTTGAGAGGATGCGCCTCCTTTATCTTAACCAAAATCTCCCTGCAGCACTACACCACCACGGAGTACATCTTCACCCTCCCACGGTTGGCTGCGCCCCCAAAGGGAAGATTTGCCCCATTTATTGTAACCTACTCTTGGTCATACACCTTCATTGAAAATTTCGTTTCTCTACCTTCAATGATTTGGAAATTGGGTTTTTGGGGCGGCCATTTTGGATCCAAGTTGACGACTTTTTGAAAGTTTTCTTATTTTGTCGTGACCTACTTGTGATAGTACAACTTCATGTAAAATTTCATTTATCCAGCTCAAACGGTGTGCAAAATGGGATTTTGGGCGGTCATTTTGGATCCAAGATGGCGACTTTTCCCAAATGTTGTGATATTTCCCTAAGCTACTCGTCATAATGCACCTTTATGTCAAATTTCGTATCTCTAGCTCAAACGGTGTGGAAAATGGATTTTTAGGTCCGCCATTTTGGATCCAAGATGGCGTCTTTGATCTCATTAGGTAACATTTTCATAATCAAAAAGTGATGTAGTACCTTTATGCCAAATTTGATTTCAATAGTCCCAGCGGTTTAGGCTGTGTATTCTATACAACAATGGGTTCGGCGGCCATTTTGGATCCAAGATGGCGCCGATTTTGCTCATTATCGAACTTAACCGAGCTATTAAGCCTAGAAAAAACATATAAAAATTTGGTTCAAATATCTTCAAAATTATTGCCACTAGCGTGTTAATATATAAATATACACTTTCATATCGTACCGATCTCAATACGTACATTTTTTTCGAAATCTACCTAAAAACATAGGAAGGAAAGAGTACCTTTATTTAAAAAATTAAAATATATAATAAGCATGAAACCTCGAATGAAGTGATTGCTTAATACAAAAAAAAAGTCAGGTTTGTTATATCCTAAATGAGACAGCAATCTGCGCTAAAATATCATTCTATTTTAAATTTTTAAATCATAAAAAAAAAACTGTTCTTAACTCGAGATTGCTGCAATTAATCTGAATATGGTTCTCAACTCAAGAATGATATAATTACTCTGAATTGAAACTTGAAAAAGAAAAACTCGAAACGGATCAGAGTGATTGATGACCCGTTCAGAATTCGAAATTTGAACTTTAATTAATTTTTGTTTATAAAACTGACCTCAAGGAAGTAAATAAATAAAAGCAAGTCTCTAGTTCATCTGAAATTGGGACAGAATCTTCGTGATTAGGCACATACATATAGATTAGGTAGTACATCGTATAGAAACGAATTACTTGTACGCCCCAAGATGTGTTTTTCCAAGAAGTGTTTTCCATCTTCTGTGCCATCTTTCTACATGGTTGTTGCTTCTTGGTAAATCTTGGGTATATTGATCATGCACAGACCACACTAGGGAAGGAAATCGTGGATGAGCATGTTTACCGTTTGCCATCTGGCGGCCTCTCATTTAATTGTTGCAGAAGTATTGCAAAACATCATCTGCCCCTTGTATGTCGACAGAAAATGGTCAAAAACCCCTGAAATAAACAAGAAATTAAAAAAAAGTTGCTAAGAACTTCAAAATAGCTACATTAAAAGGAAGCTGAAGAAGTTTGAAAATAAGGAGAATTTACTTGCGATGCATAGTCTCTGGTAGATATGCTGAATCTCGTTAATCCAAATATTTCTTTGCTCCAGGTGTTCGGATTACCTACGGCTCAATATAAAACATGAACAGTAGAGTAAATTTAGTTTATAAACAATCAAAAATCTCTTCGAAAAAAATGAAAGTAACTACCACGGTTGGGTGATGGTCGTTCGGACTAGTGCGACGTTCAGATTAACGGGGCCTGCCTGTATAATGTTAAAAAATGATCAGAAATGTGAGTTAATTTTTTCAGTGTAATAGTCCCTTATTTAAGGAACGAATATTCCAATTGAAAACCGAGGAATAGGCTTTGGTTGCTAGAGGCACTATGGAAATCTGCACTACCTCATGAAGTCTGCACTCTGCCTCTAACAAAATTTGACTTAATACAGTGACCTAGAGGTGTATATTTTGTGATTTGTACACTCCTTGCTCTGTACACCAAGGAGTATCACTATAAAGGACGGAAATTAATGAAAATAATAATAATAAAAAAAGGAAATTAAATAGATCTAAAAGGTACTGAAAAAGGGAGCATTTTATTGCACAACAAGAGATTCGATTACTAAAATATCCCAAAATACAAAGTTCATGAGTGTTTCTACCCGTCCTCGGTAACACGTATTTACAGTTCTCGAAAATATCTTCGATTGCTGACAGAAGATGAAGAAAAATGGATAAACGAGTGATAGTTTATCACGTTATAACCTATGGAAACATTCGGATTATTTTGTATTAACTCGTTTTTCGAATTGAATTGAATTTTATGGATTTTTAGGCATGTAAGGCGTAGGGGAGGGGAGGGTAAATGATGCAGGAACCTGTCGCTCATAGCCTGAGTTTAAGGTACCCGCCCCAGCATTTGTCTGGCGTGAGTGGAAAACCCTCACAGGATGGTCGGTCGCTGGAATTGAATCCACGACCTTCTGAATGCTAAGCTACCACTCTACCACTAATCCACGCCTAACCGGTGCTTGATTTTTGGCAATACTGGGTCCTGACTCGAAATTTACAAAGTGGAACTCTAACTCTGGGCTTCTGATGTGAACTACATTGCCAGATCCATCAAATGCATTAATAATAAGGAAAAAAACGTGAAGGTGTCCTGATCGAGAAATACAATGAATTGCACATAAAAAACATTAAAACCAACTTTTTCTGCAGATTCTCAGTGATCAATGGGAGATATATCCAGACTTATGAACTTACCAATAGCAAGTAATGTTTTACTGTATGAGTATTGTTATATTCATCTTGCGACATTGTAGAACTGAAAATACCAACTGTAAGTTGTAGATGCTATATATACGGTACATCTTGTATTGTGCTTAAAATAAAGCTTAATATTTCAAACTTTGGTAGCGACCTCTAAATTTCGTCCAAATTTTGGGAATATTACTTTCTTCAATATTGGAACAAATTAGGAGGGTGCCCCATTGTAAACTTCAACTTTTATAAGGACCACCCTAATTTATTCTATTTTTGCTTTGGGTTTGTCTCGGTGCCTTGTTAATTTTCTACGCACTTGTTACGTTTCAGTGCGTCCAGTGAGCAGCAGCGTAACCACAGCAGTGTGCTTTTTCAGAATGCGTTTTATAGAACTATTATAATATGAGCGTTAGTAGGCCTCTTTTTGTGTTTTCTTTCCTGGACATTTCTGAGTCGTTTAGTTCGGGAAATGGCCGAGTTTGGTTTGTAAAATTACCAGAGGACAGGACATCTTGCGCCGTCTATATCCTATAAAGAGAAGTCTTGTTTATTTTTTGTAATAGCTATTTTTCTTGTTTGGAATATTGTCACTTTTTATGTTAATTATAGCAAATATTCATTTTCTTATCAATATTGGCAGTGTACTATCTAAGTGGTAGGTCCTTTCGGGTCTATTTTAACCATGTCCGTTTCTATATTTTCCCTGGATATATATATATATATATATATATATTTGGATTTTAATCAGGGAAGGGAACAAGCCGGATTTCGTCGTGGATTTAGCACAATGGACCACATACAAACATTGAATGAAGTTATTGAAAGGACTAATGAATATGAACTTCCACTATGTTTGGGATTCATAGATTTTGAAAAGGCTTTCGATTCGGTCTCCTTGTCAGCAGTACTTAAATCACTTGAACATCAAGGTATCGAAAGTGCATACATCAAGTTACTGCGAAACATTTACTCGACTGCCAATTCTGTCATTAGGCTGCATCAAGACAGTGAAAAATTTAAAGTTGGAAAAGGGGTAAGGCAAGGAGATTCAATTTCTCTAAAACAGTTTTGTGCGGTCCTGGAGAGTGTGTTCCAGAATTTAAACTGGGATGAAGTTGGAATTAAAATTAATGGCGAATATCTTCATCATTTACGGTTCGCTGATGATATAGTCCTGTTTGCTTCAAGTGCATAAGAACTACAAACCAGAATGGAAGAACTGAGTAACGAGAGTTCGAAAATAGGCCTTAAAATTAAATTAAGTAAAACAAAAGTAATGTACAACCAACATGCTGCAAAGAAGGAAGTGAAGATTAACGGAGAGACAATAGGCATAGTTGATGAGTATGTTTAACTAGGCCAGCTCAAAACATCGAATGTAAAGTTGACTGATGAAATAAATAGAAGATGTAAAGTGGCGTGGAGTTCTTTTGGAAGACTACACTTTATTTTCGATAGCAAACTTCCAATGTGTCTGAAGCGTAAAGTTTATAATCAATGTGTCTTACCTGTAACGATGTGCAGCTGCGAAGCTTGGACATTGAATGCGCAAACGACTCAAAGATTGAGAGTCACCCGAAGAGCAATGGAGAGGTGCATGCTAGGAATAACCAGGAGGGACAGGAAGAGAAATGAATGGATTCTGTTATGTAACTGGCGTGGAATAACTGCAACTAAAGTTAATGCCGCAATCATACCAAGCCGACACAACTAGGGAAATAGAATCTTCACGTTAGAAGCGCTGTGTAGAACATAAATATTATTCTGCTACTTGGAAGACTAAGACATGAACACTATACTCACGAATTGAATGTTAACAACACTTTTATTCACAATATCCTGAAGTCGGATCAACAAGCACAATATTCGTAACAAGTGCAAATAACGATAATATACCTAACTCTTAACACATACAATACTATTTATTTATTTTAGTGCCTTTCTCATGTAGTGCTCGGACATTTAGGTTGATCATTGAAGCCGCCTACAATTTGTCGCTGTTCAAACATGTGCCACAATCTTTACCAAAAATCCAATTACTTTTCTTCACAATTAACTTTGAGTGCAATCTTTGAAACATGTAACTACTATTACCAATCACACTGAATAATTTCAGAGGGGAATTTAGATGTTCCAAAAGAATACGGCCACAAGAGATTGACCCACTATGTGAATTATCGGCTCATACACTTCTTAGCATATTACTGAATCATACTTGATTTGCCTGGTAGTTAAAAATAAACCTACCTCCACAGCAAATTTAATACAGACAGCTCCGCTGCCAAACATACTTAAATATACAACAGTCGTTCAACATTTCAATCATCGCACACAACGAACAAATTATAAAGGCTGATTTTCCTATTTTCTTCCTATGACGCAAGAATTATCTCATTCGGTAATTTAGCGTAACACAATATAAAATATGTTGAACTTAAATCATGAACATTAAATACGAACACGAAATGGCGTCTATTCATAGCACGTGCAACCGGGTTCAATTCCAATATACCGGACGGCTAAGACAAACCCACCAAGTTCGATTCCAAAATTATTCAACTACCACTACTACAACATAACCACTCTACAATACATTACCAACCGAAGCACTATTACAAACTTTTGGCACTTCAATATAATAAGAGTCGTGAAGACATTCTATAATAATAGATAACGATAATCAATAGGTGCTCAACCCACCATTCCGAAATAACAACTAGCGGGACAGCCGCTCAGTTGCGAGTTCTAGCTGCTGAGGGCAGCACGATCGTTGGCGCGCAAACAACCACGAATCAAACCCCGTAACAAGAGCGCAAGGAGTATTCGGCGGAACTGTTTCAATTCGCGCACAAACAAAGGTAGAGGATGTAATCAAGACTGCGAAGAAGATGAAGTGGAGATGGGCCGGTCACATAGCTAGACGAACAGATGGAAGGTGGACGACAAATGTACTACAGTGGATTCCTAGAGAAAAGAAACGACCGAGACGACGTCCAAATGTAAGATGGGTAGAT
>JAGDQP010001986.1:93683-111591 GCA_022664845.1 Lepisma saccharinum | reverse complement strand
GTCAAAATGGACACTAGCAAAGAGAAAATACGCTATATTTTACAGTTTTTCTTCGATAAAGGCGAAAACGCACGCCAGGCGGCTGTAAATGTGAATAGTGTTTATGGTCCTGATACTGTAACAGCCAATCACGCGCGATTTTGGTTTCGCCTATTCCGTGCCTGTAATTTTGACGTCAAAGATGTACCACGCACTGGAAGGCCAAGTGTCGAAAATGTCGATAAAATCATGGACATTGTCGCGTCCGACCATCATGTAAGCACTGTTTCGATTGCCCAAGAGCTAAACATTGCACAAAAAACCGTGTGGAACCATTTGCATAAGGCTGGATACACAAAAAAGCTTGATGTATGGGTGCCACACGAGTTAACTCAAAAAAACCTCATGGACCGAATTTCCATCTGCGAATCGCTGCTGAATCACAACAAAAGCGACCCATTTCTGAAGCAGTTGGTGACTGGTGATGAAAAGTGGATCACTTACGACAACGGTGGTGGTCGAAGCGCGGTGCGCCGGTGCAAACGGTGCCCAAGCCAGGATTGACGGCCAGGAAGGTTTTGCTGTGTGTTTGGTGGGATTGGCAGGGAATTATCTACTATGAGCTGCTCCCCTACGGCCAAACCCTTAACTCGGAACTATACTGTCAACAATTGGACCGTCTGAAGGCAGCAATCGCCCAGAAGCGCCCAGCTTTGGCCAATAGGAGAGGCATTGTGTTCCACCAGGACAACGCCATGCCACACACATCGATAGTGACTCTCCAGAAGCTCCGGGAGCTTGGTTGGGAGGTTCTTATGCATCCACCTTATAGTCCGGACCTGGCACCGAGTGATTACCATCTGTTCCTGTCCATGGCGAACACGCTTGCTGGTGCAAAATTCGCGTCAAGAGAGGCTTGTGAACATCGACTGTCTCATTTTTTTGCCAATAGGGACAAGGGCTTCTATGAGAGAGGCATCATGATATTACCTTCCAAATGACAACACGTTATCGAACAAAACGGCCCATATGTGACCTATATATATATAGGCTTTTCCCATTATGTAGAGTCCCGAATGACTTTGTGAAACTGTTTCAGTTTGCCAACATTAAAAGAATACAAGTTTTGTAAGTGTTGCTACATCGTTCATTATATCCACAGTCAATTCTGTATGAATATTCGTCGACAGCACTAGGACAGACTGTGAGATTCGACGCTCCACCGAGAAGCAAATTTGTCAGTGTTCCCAACAAATCACTGATCTCTCAACTCACTGAATAATCAGCAGAACTCACTAATGGATGTGGAGAGAGCTGAAAAATTATGGATACGATGTTTTCCCATCGCGTAGAGTTCTAGTAACAAAGGATTTTATGAAACCAACCCAGTTTGCCGTTGTGGCGAACTTTTTTTAAAATAAAACACACACATGTTTTGTTGCAAATGCCTCACATTAACAACTGGACTGATTTAAAAGTTGGTTGATGACTGTGATATTTCTAGTTCAGCGATGACCTGCTGGACCTGCCCCAGTGGCTAAATGTGTGAGGTTAAGTAAAACGATATGGAAAAAAGAACTTGAAATATTGAATGTTTAACAGTCGCATACCTAAGAATGTGTTAATAACTTCTGTAATTTTCTGAGTTATGACTTGAAACTTGGTGGCATTTAAAATATGTTCTTTCCGGATATAACCCAATGAAAATGTTTCTCGCGAGAAAATAGAATGGTAAGAAATGTAGTTTCAATTGCATACCCGTGAATTTCTTAGTATAAAAGTTCGTTTTTTTTTCGTGAGTGCGTACTTTATTTTGTTATTAATTCAGATATCTACTAGATGTCAGAAGAGCTATATTTATTAGATATTAATGTCCTATTACATAACAGGTTTAACAAAATGGTAAAATATCTTAGAACATAACATAGTTAAATTTTACTCAATAAAATAGTTGTCATTTCATTGTTTTTATTTGCGCTGGTCTTCATGTAAAGTACACCTCCTCTAGACACACGGCCAAGGAAGATGATATTTCCATTAGGAAGTTTGGAAATGTTGCTTCCAAAACATGTATTGAATTTTCCTAAGTACAAAAATGATGTTTAATAATTCAATTGCAAACAAGAAATAGTTTAGTGTTTTTTAGCGATACATATTCTAGTATAAATCCTGCATTCATGTAATGTAAATTAGAGTAATATTTTGATCAACTGTTACTATAAAAAAACAGTAGCATATCCAGGATTTTCATGAGCAGAGGGGCATAGGTAGTGGCGTACTCAGGATCATTTTTTGGGAGGGGTTGGACTGGTGGCTCATACATAGCTGCATTCTAGAGCTAGTAGGGTGTACGCAGTAAAATCTTTCCAACTTTTCACTATATTAGAATAATATCTAAGGGCTATGTTACATTTATGGATAATATTTAATATCCGACCTGGAGCTTTTAAGCAAACTTCAATGTTTCTTATAGAACTACTATTTATGAATCTTGCGTTCGGTTAAACTAGTTTTCACAGCATTTAAACCTACTTAATTACTAGTCAAAATTGAAAATTGCATAATGTCTGAATAGTGTGTGGTAGAATTAAATACAAAATTTTAACATTGATTATAATGTATCCGTTTTGTTTATGAACTCAGCTTGCTGTTAACCGGTTTTGTTTTTATATTAGAGTTACGAATCGTTAGAATGGAATAGTAGAAAAATAGTAATTATAAAAAAATACTTTAAATTTTTAACTATATTTTACATATTAAATTATAAAGGTCGTGCATTTCCAGAACGATTAATACCCCAATTTAAAGGTCATTTTTTTTTTTTTTTGCTAAAGTTCTTCCATTAGACGGCACGTTTTTATGGCGACGTCCTTTGGCTGACCATTACATACTTCGTAACCTACTTAGAAAATGTACGTAATAAATACGACTCAAAGTACAGGATCGAACGTAGCACTACGGATTTCATTTCAGTAGTTCAAATCAGTCGTAAGGACGTGAAAATACTGCACAGATCGGCCTGACAGAGCAGATGCATATTTTCATAAAAAAGCGACGGCCCTATTGAGTTACATTACAAGTTGCAGTTACATACTATTGGAACCATATCACCTTTAAAATTAATCTTTAGAACAGATCTGTTCTTACGGCTAACGATCACGTCTGCTCATCACTTATTGAAAACAACGATCTGGACTGTACGGCATCTGGACTGTACAGTGTACATTCGACGAAGTGATTATTGGTCGGAAACCAATTTCTACAAACTCATGGAAATTTTCTTGAATATTCCGGCTGGTCGTAGCGCTCAACTGTTAATTATAATAGCAAAATTCTCGAATGTTCTATAAGGTGTCAGAAATTTCACGTGTTCCGGAAATAGGCAGAGGGCCAAGAAAGTAGAGTACCTTAAGGACTGCTACCTTTTAGCCCAATCTGAAGTGTCATAGCAGTAACACGAGTGTGTTTGTAATACTGTTTGGATTAATTTAACTTTTTAAAGACAAGTATTTACCGAAGTGTGTTGTACCCTCATCGGCTGGCAGTGTTATATTTCAACATTATCAGTTTAACATTCCAGTCACCGAAATGGGAAGTATCATTTCTTATTTCGTAAAAACATCCAGCAATGTTAATATCATACAAAACAAAATCATACATAGAAACATATTTCGTCGACACCCGAGTAGTTCAAATAATGATCTCTAAACATACGAACTAACTTTAAGCCCAGTTAGTGCTTTTCACCTATATCTGTCCTGGCCGTCGCTGACCTCAATAAAATGATCATCATTTACGTAGTTGGTCCGGATGAGAGTAATTCACTTGGCAAAGTAGAGGACCACTTGGAGCTAGTAATCTATATTTAATCTCAATTATATGAAATTGAAGAATGGACTTGAACACTACATTAAAGCCTCAAAGATAATTTCTCAAATTGTAATATATGTTTTGAGCTGCTTGCTTAATTTACATTTCTGTATTAGCGCACCCGTATGAACGTCAGTGAATAAGGGAAGATGTAGGGTCAATAATAGAGAGAAGCAGATTATACACTCTCATTTGTTTCTCGTAATTAGCGTGGTTGTGCGAGACTGAGAATTTTAGCATATGTTGAAAGCCCGCGAGAGATGCATTCATAAAAACAGCAACTATAATTACAAACAAGAAAATAAAACATTTCTGGACCCAAAAACTCGAAAATTTTAAAAGGATGTTAAAAGCAAGTAGAAAAAGCTACAGAGCAGACTTGGAGCACGAACTTAGAACGATACACTTGAATAAATACAGGCAAAATAAACAACAATTCGAAAAAGAACTCTTCGAAAATGAAAAGGAAACATTGGATAAGTTTGTGAATGAGAACTTAGGCAAAGATATCTGGTGTATGCCTTATAAAATTGTTATGCAGGAAATCAAAACAGAAGGGGTGATCAATATATTAAAAAAGAAGATGTAACTTTTACAAAAAAATTGGCTTGAAATAATGGAACTTATATTTTCTAAATTATTTCCAGGTGACAACGAAGAAGATAATAACGAAGAAAATATACGGGTGAAACAGTGCATCCACCACATGACGACGTGATCCAAGAATTACCAACAGTACCGAAGGAAGAAGTGACAGCTGCAATATAAACAATTAAATCTAACAAGGCACCGGTTCCAGGCAGGATTAAAAATAAGATATATAAATACGACGGCCGCCCCTATGATGGGTCAAAGACTGCAACGCAGGACAAGGAAACCGAACTCCAAGGAAAGCAGCAACTAGCTTTTCTTAATCTCATTACAGGGTGTTTACGAAAATAAGAAGCAGTCCTTCTCAAGTTTATGTGTTGTGTTGTCCTGTTTAGTCCCGTATTGCCTATATACGTATTCTATGTTTTGTAGAAAATAAAGCATATAGTAGGTAGGGACCCCTCCGATACAAATGTTTCAATAAACCATTAACATAGACCCGGAGAACATTCTGGATTCCTGATCAAAAGTCCGTTCCGCAATACCAGCATTCTCACCAGATGGAACACAGGAGAATCTTGGAATGCCGGAACTCCTGCAATCCAACTATCTGTAGGAACAAGACTGCTCCAGGCTGAGAAGTATAAAAAACGATAGCGGCCGGCCATTTGCGTTCAGACTGGGCAGCATCAACTGCAGCACTTGCCCCTGTTTTAGTGTTATTTCAGGAAACTATTATTATTATTATTTTCTAGCTTTGTATATTTTGCTTACTCATGCTCTATTTTCACATCAACTACATTTCCATGTTAACCTGCTAGTCGTTCGGCGCTAGGCCAAAAGTGAATGGTTCCGGGTTCGAATTGCACCCGGGACATGAATATTTCTAATTAATGATTTTAACTACAATGTCTGTACAAAATAAAGCTTAGGAAGCTCAATTTCTATTACGTTGTTAACCGATCGGTGGTAAGCCATCGATTTGAAGTTTCTGCGTTCGAATCCCACCTGCGCGTGGATATTTGCAATTATGGATGTTAACCACAGTGTCCATACAAAATAAAGTTTACAAATACACGGGAAATAATCTTTTAGCTCAAAACGCCTTCAATGTTCTTTTAGGAGACACTGATTTTTTATTCATAAAATAATTTTTCAACTATCCATCCAAAGACAAATACTGTATTCTTTCTTCCGAGTCGTGTCGGCCAAGGTTCTACACCACCTACTTCCATTTTATGAAATTTCTATTAAATAAAATGACAAATACCGGGACACGTTCTTCATTTCGCCAATCCGTCCTCAGTAAAAGTTACTTAAAAGTTTTAAATAAATAATTAAATTGTTCTCATAATATGGCTGCAGTTTCATAAATATAGGGATTAATAAATTTAGCAACAGTATTCCATAGCAGTTGAGAAACTGTTCGGCAAATGACTGAAAGAGTTTATTAAATCAAGCATGCATAATAATACATATTCACGCGGAGCTCAAACTGAAACTCAGTTTAGCAAACTTAATATTACATTTCACTCTCAATGTTAGTTTGCTTCTTACATGAGTTCACAAAATTGAATCGTGACTAAACTTTAACAATAAAAATGAAAACTTTGAGACGCTTTCAAAGGCTTAAGAAATGTAGTGAATACTTTTTTATTTACTTCTTTATATATGTTTCTAAGCCAAAGTTAGCTTAAAGCTCTTAGAAAATATGATTAAAATATTATCTTTCCATTTCACACAAGGGCATGAGTTAACTAAAATATTTCAGCGCCGCAGGTAAAGTATACTTCATATAAATCCAAAATGTGCATGCAAGCAGCATATTTTATATGAATTCTACCCCAAAGTGTGTATTCAAACAATAATTTGAAACAAAATATTTATTCATTCCTCATTATTCATTGATTTCAGATGTTTCTTAACCTTATAACAAAGTAGCTATTTCAATAATAATAAATGATAATATAAATAGTTGGATATGTATGTAACAAGTGTATATTATATGAATACACTTGATTTTCTTGTCATTAGCGTGTTTAACGAGGGATTCCGGAGTCCAGAATACGATCCTGGCGCTCTGAACGGGTCTGAAACAGTGTCCAGCTAGTGTTGTAGTGCAATTTAAGACCTGTTATTAATAAAAATAGTAACAATCACAGTGGCAGTTTAGGCACAACGCATTTCTAATTTCAGGACTGTAAGCTAAAAATGCAACCATCTATATCACCATACTTTCCCGACTCAAATCTCTTTACTTCCTCTGTTCTCTATAAAAATAAATTAAACTGAATCTGAAAATTAATTCGTCTATTAAATTAGATTCCAAATTTTTAACAAATCTTATTCGAAATGGTAGAGCGGATCATTAAAATTGATTACTAAAGTGTCCTTCGTATTGCCGGCCAACTTAGTAAAGTAATCGCGTTTAAGTATAGGACCCTCACCACATTTCCTACCGTAACTTAAAAATGTGTAGTTTCCTACACATCGTCATACACCGTTCACGCATATTTTTTTTTAATTCTAAGCAGCTTCAGTGTTTGAGCAGGTTCAGTGCCTTATTATCAAAACATAAGTGGTTTGCAACTCACGTTAAACTGTATGTCCCATGTTCAGGACCTCATCTTCATGTAATCACCATCGGTTCACCCAGCTCTGAAACCTTCGAACAGAAGATGTATCATTATCAGCCTTGTTCTTAATAATCTAACAGCATATTACTTAGCGGCTTGGTAATGTATTCGCTTGACATTGGAGAGGTTCTAGAATCATTCATAGCATTAGATTATTTTTTACTGTCAGCAAGGAAAACAAAAGTATACATAAAGTATATTTTATATGAATTCTCCTTTTCCACTTGTCCTCAGTGTCTTTATCTATGCATTCACAGGTCCCGGAAGAATATTTTCAAACAAACTTGAGTCTACAGGAGCACGCATTCTGTATTTTCATGCCATTACACAAGTTCCTATCAATGAAGAACAAATTCCATTAAGGCTACCTTTCCAATATCCTCTCCATCTTACACTATTCTGACTTCAGTCTTATAGACCATATGTAAATTAAATAAAAAAATGTTAGCAAGAGCAGCGCAACAGGTATTAGTAGTTAAATGTGTTAAAAAAATAACATCCTCCCATTGAAGGTGCAAAATCAACATGATTATGTTGACAGAGGCACACAGATTTTCTTTTTTACTATGGCATGAAACCTAAAATCAAAATAAGAAAAGCGGTCCCAGATTCCAATCCCACCTGGGGTATGCATAACAAATTGCATTTATATGCAATTAAATGCATTTAATTGCATATTTAGCTCAAGTTAAAGATGCTATATTAAGACATATAAAATAATGTTCAAAATCGATTCAAATATAAAATGAATAAAACTTAATTCAATACACTCACCTAGTTTTTTATGTGCTAAAGGTGTAACTCAAAGTTTAGGTTGGGTACAATATTAAGCAAGTAAAAATTTACAAGCAACTCGGTTGCTTCCCTCTCAAAAACAGCTAAGCAATAAAGTGAGGGGCTCAAATCCAAATATTTATATAAATGTAAAAACGTCTCGAATGATCCACGGTGTTCTTCATTCAAGTAAACATTGAAATCTTATTGGAAATATCCAAAGTTTGTTTGGCGATTCAAAATCATTCTGGAACGTACGACGACCTTTCAACTAATTAAGTATTTAAATATTACTCTAAACTTGCAAAGCTTGTTTAGCGATTCATATTTATTATTTTCTTCAAGTTCATTTGTCAACGCTTGCAAAAGGGAAACTTGACATTTCTTTCTTTTTTTAGAAAAGCTTCTGAAAATTCTAGAGCAGACTGCAATATTCTGCTGGCCTTCATAACTGCTCACCCTTAATTCGATTTGCTCTTACTAAAAATGGACGGGTTCAGGGACTCAATTCAGGTTTCAATAACCTTCCAAATTCTTGAGTTAACTTCTTTAGATTTAAGAAGCAAACAGCTGACACAAAAAAGGAAAAATAATAAGACCTTTAGAGCAAACCGTTTTTTTAGCAAACAATACTCGTATTCGGAAATGAAAAATGTTACAGACCCACAATAAACATCTCGTTGTCAATGCATGGTTCCTTACATTCATGTGTTCCACAAGTATGGAAGTAACAAAAAACATATTGAGGGCTGACGGTAGGAAGAGACTAAGGTAGTCTCAGAGTCAAGCTTGTCTCTCATAATGTTTCTATACAACTGTCTCACAAACATTCTTTTCTACTTTCAATAGTTTTATTACTTTGTTTACCTAAAGCTGTGACTATTTTTTTTCTTCTCAAAAACACATGTTTAGAGAAAGTCAAGCAGTGAGGTTTATAGCCTGTCAGTTATTTTCCAAGAATAATCTTTCTACAATTAATCAGTATTTCCAGATAATTCTAGAATATTGAAAACATTATTTTGTCCCTCATTGGATACCGACGTTTCATTTGATCCCAACCAAAGCGGAGCTTAAGTTAGCAGCTTGCAATACACTGAGAAATATAGCATGTTTATTCCAAAGTACTAAACTATACAGAAAACAACTGTGTTCCAGATTAAGCAACGAAAGAATAAATTGTGTTGCAAGGGTTTAAGAGCAAACATTAATGTGCGTTGCAAGGTTCGAGGGCAAGTACAATTCATTTAGATTCCATAACCGAAAAAACTTAAAGAAAATACCAAATTCATATTTATACATAGTTTTTCCAAACAAAAAAATGTATAGGGTAATTCATAAACAATATATTTTTAAAGCTATATTTTCTTTACTAATGCTATGAACATCATCAAAATTAAAACAAAGTTTCTCCAATATCATTCAAAGCGTTTAGTGAGCACGGAGGGCCCTACAACCAAATTGATGAACCCCACCAAAAATAAATTTGAAATCCCTTAATAAAATCCTTATCCTATATTATTAATAAATTTTAACCTACCGTATCGCTTTGTACGGATCACAAAGGGTTCGGGAGAACGGCGGGACAACTATGGCGGCTAGGGTGTGGGTCATCGGTGGCACCACAAAAAGATTAATATCACAGCTCCTATTGATGGGATCTCAACGAAAGTTTCAAGTCAGGTTACAAACCTTAAAGCCAACAGATCCTAAATGTCTCGTACAACCATGCTAAATACGAGAAAAAACGTGTGTGTATAATCTGTTTCCCTCTACTGCTAAGGTTTGTTCTATCTATCTATCTATCTGTCTGCCCTATATCTCATCAACTACAAGTTTGACAGAGTTGAGCTATATACCGTTGGATTCATCACGATCTCAAACGGTGGGGAAATTAATGATTTTGACTTAAACTGACAAGTCCTTTTCATATACTTAGTTTTCTCCAATTTTTATATGTATTTTCACATGGTATGTTTGTCCCCACTAGATCTCAGTAACTACAAGTCACACAGAGATGAATGATACACAGTTAGATTTGTCATGGACTGTAACGGTGGAGAAAATTATTATTTTGATTCTAAATGTAGCAGCTCCTTTCGAATCGCTTTGTGTGCTCCATTGGATTTTCTTCTAGATCTCAGTAACTTCAATTCCGACAGAGATGAGCGATACACTATTGGATTCGTAATGGTTTCAAGCTGTGGAATAACTTATCACATAAACTCTAAAACTGGCAGGTACTTTTCAATTGCTTAGTGTTCTCCATCTTTATGTTTCTTTGTCTCACTATATTTCAGTGACTACAAGTCACACAGAGATGAATGATTCACCGTTGGATTCGTCACGGTCTGAAACGGTGATATAAGCTATGAATGTGAAAACTGGCAGGTCCTTTTCAATCGCTTAGTATTCTCCATTTACACACCTCCTAAATCTCGCTAACTATAAAGCACACAGCGGTTAATATGCACCGTTGAATTCGTAATGACCTCAAACCGTGAAATAAGCTATAACCTTGTCTTTAAAACTGACAGGTCCTTTCTAGTCGATTAGTCACCATTTGTTCTCCTACTAGATCTCAATGACTACAAGTCGGGCAGAGATGATCTATACACCGTTGTATTCTTCGTGGTCTGCAATGGTTAGGAAGTCAATGAATATGACTCTAAACTGGCAGGTCCTTTTCAATCGCTTAGTATTCTCCATTTGTGTCCCTCTGAAATTTTTAGTAGCAACATGTTCGACAGAGATAAGCCATACACCGTTGGAATAGTCATTGACACCTGTGGGAAAATCTATGACTTGAGTCTGAAACATGCAGGTCCCGGCATTTTCTTAGACTCCATTTGTCCTTATGAGTTTAACTCCTTCTTTGGATACGTTATAAGATAATTTTAATTTATACGAGGGCGCTTTATTTTCGTCCACAATAAAACAATTACTTAGCTTGTTTAATGTATATATTGTAACAGGGAATTTACGTTCTTCTCCTCCTATGATGGCTGAATTGTCCAGCCCATTTATTTGTTCTTTCTAATTGTTCATTATTATTTTGCCTTTTACTCATTCTAAGTAGGTTTCATTTGAAAATTCTGTATTCTTAATATTTCGCTGTTGGCTGTTGCTCCATCAGGCTCTCCCTTCTGTACGAACTGGAAGATGGAGAAATAGATCAGGACATGTTTCCTTCTACATGGATGTTTAAAATAAATTAATCATATTTAACTTCATATTGCTTATTTCTATTACGAAATTTGACCCCAATATCCCCAAATATTAATATTTGTAGATAAAATAGTTTGGTTAAAAGAAATCGAAAATTTTTTGTTATTAAAATTGTTGAAATAATGCTAAAAAGCAAACCATTTTCCCTCAATTTTTTAGGGGCGCCTGTTCCTAACGCTCTTAGATAGATTCGTCTCAGATAGATAAATTAGGTCAGTTCAGAAACAAATCGAAACGTTTTCTTGGATAAATTGTTGAAATAGTGCTACAAAATTGTAATGAATTTTTCATAGAGGGGGGCGTACGCCCGTGCCCTCTCTTGCTTTGTCACTGAAAGATAACTTAAACTACATATTTTGGCCTTATACTTCTAAGATATTCAATTACACATTTCGTGCATGAAATTCTTTGTTGTAAGGCTACAATGATCAGAGGTTGGGGGTCCGGAGCGACCCCCCTTTTTGTGTTTATTGGTGCAACTTTAGCATTAGTATGTGACTGTTAAATGGAGAAAATAGTCAACAGTGACAACTGTTTCCTCTTCGGTACCCTCGAGTGATTCTCTGATATTTATCAATACGTAATGAGCAGCTTTGCCAAATTGAGTGAAAA
The DNA here is from genome assembly GCA_022664845.1 of Lepisma saccharinum. NCBI lineage: Eukaryota > Metazoa > Arthropoda > Insecta > Zygentoma > Lepismatidae > Lepisma > Lepisma saccharinum. The sequence continues at coordinate 99,904 of JAGDQP010001986.1, read as the reverse complement.
ACAATGCGGAAACACTTTAAAGAAATCTTTACAGAAATAATTTGGTAACACTGAACACTCCGGTGATTCAGAATACTTTCTCTATATGACCAGCTCCAATGCTAAGTAACGCATAGGCAGAAATTAATGAACGCATGTAGATTTGTATATATAACATACATATAATCTATACATTTTATAACTACCAGAATCCTTAGCGACAACAAATACAGTTTTAGAAGTTGACGCTTTAAAAAAAGGTGATTTCTAAGGGTGTTGAATCAGATAATTATTTTTGTATTGTGCTGACTGCTAATGAGTATTTGAACTCAATTTGGCTTAGGCATGTTTGGAAGGCCAAACCAAGAACTGTATTGGTATAACAAGGTGGCAAAATTGACAACTGGGGTACTCAGGGTGGAGACCCCCATGATATTTTGTTCTAGGGTAGTAGACAGTATTCATGCAAAGTTTGGTAGGGATATGATGAATAATGTTCGAGAGGTTTAGAATACAGTGCCAAAACTAAACTTAAAAATAGGTCGACAAAAATGACGGTGCCACCCCTTAATTCACTGTAACTGTTTGTACATATCTAGGTAAGCAATTCTGCAGATACCACTCTCTCTCTCTCTCTCTCTCTCTCTCTCTCTTTCCCTGTTCTTTTATTACTGATAAAAATGTCACCACGCGTTTTTGTTACTGACAAATATACCTTTATTTATATCAGTGGCACTGATTAGTGAAAAGCAATAAAAATAAATAATCCCTTTTTTACTCTCTCACATATATTCGGCATTACTGTGTGTTCTGTCATAAACTTTTAAATACTGTATTGTGAATGTACATTTATTACTTAATAAGATTAGCATAAAGCAATATTTTCTACTAAATATAATATTGCTTGAATGGGAACCGAACCCGAATCGCCTTGCCTACCTAGTCGTTGCAGCGTACGTTTGCCAAAGTGTATTGAACACCGTTACCCTGTGCGTGGGAGTCATAGACTGAACAGTGGTCGTAACTCTAGGACTATGCAATTAAAAACGCTATTTTAGTTAATTAATTTGTAATAACTTGAGTCTGGTTAAAGATGAGGTAAATAAAATGTATCAATTAGTTCCTCAGAAAATTGCAGAAGAATATGATACGTCACTTGCCCCTACTGCTATTTGAAAAAAAAAATAAGTTGAATGCAAGATGGCGGACGGAGAAAGTAACATGCATTGGAAATGCAGTACTTGGTCTCAATCACATTTGACATGGTTTCGTTCATGTTCCGTCTAACCTGTAGAAGTTATATGGTCCATATTTGAATCACCCAATACATTTTACAAAGAAATCACAAAACTTTCTAATCGCCTAGCTCCTTCTAGAGGAAATTGATAAAAACGTAGGAGCTTACACTATTTCTTTTCACGTTGAAGACTATCAACTATGAAAATGTCATTTAAATCTGAGTGGGTCACTTGGGGGCATTTCCTTGTAAGTGGAAGTATATGTGTTTTTTTTTTGTTTTGTTTTTTTATAAAGCAGAGTGAAACATTTCAGAACTCTATCCACATTAATTTCTGTGTTCCGTTGATTAAACGGTGAGCGAGTGAACCATTGATCTGTTTGCAACTCTGAGAACAGTTTTGTTTGTTTGTTTGTTTGTTTGTTTTGGATTAAGTATGCAGTTTCCTAATGGTGCTAAAGGATATTCGTGGAAAATTTGGTGAAGGAATGATGGTAACATGTTAGGGAGATTTTTATTTTTAATGGTTCGCAACACTGGTTAACACGGATAAATTTAATAAAATCCTGTCTTATTGGAACTATATATAATGAGGAAATACCGTATATAAAAATTTCAGAGCCCTGCCAACGTTAGTTATTGAGATCCGTTCGTTGTTTGATGAGTTAATGATTTTATTTTACTGTTGCATGTATATAGATAACATTGGGTCCACAGTAGAATGTATTCTTGTGTGTGTGTGTACCTGTCTTAGTAGCCGTATTACAAAATATATGATATCTGCAAAACTTTCGTTTAAATTTGAGAAGGGGCAGAAGTAATGAAAAGTCTAGTTTTGAATAATATCCAATAAGATTAATGAAACATGACACTCATTACTCATTTATTACAAATTTCCGGCAAATACAGATAATTGAAAATGTATCAATACATGTAATGTGAGTTTTTATTATTAGTATTATTACTGTTATTGAATTTTATATTTTAACCACCACTACGAGCCGTTTATCAAAATCATAGATTTTGTCAGACTAAGAGCAACAATAATTTTTTGGAAATGGGGCCAAGAGTATCTATTAGAAGAACTAACTCACAATTTCAATGTGTTTGTATTCGATGGAAAATACACATGGGTTATTGCGTCATACTTTACAGGTTTTAGTAGCTAGAAGGTGATACTGTGGATTGCATGATTATTTTTTTTACGTCTGCACTCATCAGCTAAAACGCGAATAACTATTACACCTGTATATACTTGTTTGCATAAAATAAATCATACACACACCACCTGACTTTATTGTCACATTTTTTCTTCATTAAAAGAGTCGGGTTTGCTCCAATTGTAGAAACAATGCAAAGGAAGGAAAGTCCCAAATGTCTGGCATAGCATGCTTCTTGAATTGGAAGTCTTTGGTAAATTTTGCGCTTGACAAGTCTGGTTTTGAACAGAAAAAATATTAGTAAAATTTTTTTTAAAGACATACTTGTTTAACAATTCGCACTAAAAAAAGTAAAAAAAGTAATTTTGTTTATGCATGACTAGAAAGAAGCATGTCGCTCGCTCTTATATACAATCAAACTATATATATATATTCTGCAATATTGTATCATTCTCAGATGTCGGAAAATAAGTTCAATTAACATTACAAGATTTTTAGTACACGACAAACCATTGTGATCTAAAGAAAGTAATGTGAAAATATTGACAAATCAGCTTTTGAATGTTGAAATTCAAGAATGTTTTGAATGTTCATTTAGTCGCACTTTCACTGGACTATCTATCAGGTTAGAAACGTTCTGATGCAATAAGCCAGAAGAGGCTTGTGAAAATGTCGAGGGAACAATTATTTGCTCAGAATCTCAACTACATTCACAAGTCAGGTTTTGAACCTTTACTCCTCAAATATTCTGCTGTTACAAAATATTTCTTTCAGACGGTCTTTCAGGCAATCACACTATTACCAAAAAGTTAATATGTTATTTATAAGAACCTAAGCCTCAATCATATACTTGATTTTGTTGCGGAGATTTCCGCGAAATAAATCAAATGTTCATAGAAGAAAATATTAAATTTTCCGAAAGCGGTGCAATAAGGTTTGGATATATGGTTTTGGCAGTATCGACATTATAATTCATTTTATAAGTGATCTATTGGACCCGATGCAGACAGCAACGTCGCGGAATTCGGGTCGGAAATTAGGTAATATGCGTTTTAGAGTCTGTCTAACAGTTTTCTTTTAAGTTGTTCTCAGTTTAACGAAGTGAATGTTCAGATTATATTCTCTTACCTCTACGTTTCCTAGCATAACCAGTGAAGAATGATTGCCAGAGTACGTAATCTGTTAGACTTCAAGAACGTAGGCCAAAATATGGCCACTTCAAACCAATAAAAGAATATTAACATAAAATGTGACTAATAGCGTTGAAACCAAGTCTTACAAGCACTTAATTTCCTGAACATTTTCTTTGGAACCATTACGTAAAACCTCTTTCAACGTTATGTCGCACTGCTTAAAACATCACATTCGGAAAACTCTCCTTTAATATATTAAGGATATATGACTGTTGAAACTGAATTCGATCTACGCATTCTGATTTCATTTCAACGTTACAAGTTGAACACTTCAATATTTGATAAACACAATGGAGCCCTAATAAAACTTGATCAATACTTCAATAATTGTCTAAAAGATTATTTGTGATCGTCAAGTAGCTATTTCTCAGGAGGGAACACTTTACAGTTAGCAGAATACATGATAGCAAAAACAATTTTGTTTTGGGCATTCTTCGAACCCGGTATCTCCTTAAGAGTTATCGATGATCCTTTATTATCTAGTAGCCCAAAATAACAGTATTAGGGACAGTTCTACAATGGACGGCTACACACTTATAATTGGATGAAAGTACTTGCATTACAATATAAACATGACCTTGTGAAACCTTACTGCGAAAACGCAATTCATTTATATATTGGCGAATAGTATTACTGCTTCCTGTATATGTGGAAGTATGTTTAAAATTAATTTATATCAGCAATAGGAGGTGTAGCAAGTGGTGACTGATAACACTTACCGACTTGTAATCAATGCTTCCGAGGCTGCTGCTGAAGACACATGTGGTTCGAAGCCAAATTTAAACTCTAGTTTCGGTCCATAGAATATTATTCTCATCCGACCAAAGATATTGTTAAAATACCATACGTTCATCTTTGAGTCATAGATCTGCATTCAGGTAAATCACGTATTACATTCAGCAGCAGGACAATCCCTGATACTGTATATTTTTTAAATTATTTTCTGTCGTACACGATGGCAAAGACCCTGAGAAAGATGACATTCCTGTGGGGAAAAGTTTTTTTTTTTTTCAAAATTTTAGTGCAAGTATTGCTTCTTGTTGTTAAGTAAGACAAGTTGATAGACAACACCATTTGGCTGCAAAACAAATATTATGATTAACTATTATCCTATGCGGGCCACTTTCTTCAAAGCGACGAATTCATTTCATATTGACCTAACATTATGGATTTGGTGATTGCATTCATGGCCCAGAATTTCCTTAAAAGCTAGGTACTCACAAAATATTTAAATGAATACTTAAATAATTTCCTTTATTCCAGTTTTTGTCCAGGGATTTGGCCTTGTCACGTATATGACCTTAATGTCCGTGTTATTTCAATACTATTAAGGCCTTACAAAACTGTTCTATTGCACTCACATTTAAGTGTAAATTTACTATGGTTTCGTTCCATTAATATAAATTAATATTTGATATCACGTAAGTTTACAAAAATAAATCTGATGAGTGGAAAGCAAATATTGGAAAAGCCCCCTCTGTTTTAGCGTCTAACTATCCTTTATTCAGGAAGATGTGTGTACGCTCTCAGACACTAATGTATGAGCTGCTTCTCTCTATATCATTTATTTGCATGCTATGCTATGTTTCATGACGTGGTACTAAGGCAATATAATTTCACTGAATGTATTGCGTGTGTGTATGTGTGTGCGAGAGAGAGGGGGGGGGAGAAAGAAAGAGAGAGAGAGGAAGAGACAGAGACAGAGACGTCTCACAAACATCCGATTTTGCACAAAATTCTGAGTGAGGTCGTAATGTAATTAGATTCAGTGCAACATGAAGGAAACTCCGTTTCTCAGCATTTGGGAAACTTACATTTAAGCGTAAGGTGCAACTACAACATTAGAGACAACATGTGGTCACTAAATCCGTGAGAAAGCAGCGCTTGTTCCAGTCTACTTTACAATGTAAATTCCTTTGTTATTCCCAGATGCTAGTCGACGAGACGAACAGGAGAGGAGATTTAACATGGGAAATTCTCATAAAAGTAATAACATGATGTATTTTTAGAGAACCCATATCAAATTCTTCCAAGTTCAGTGAAAGTACACATCAATTATTACGTTACATATAGTAATTGTAAATTTAGAAGGAAAGGAAATAAATTTAGTCTTCTAAAGTTGCATGGTTTTGAAACTCTCCACCTAGAATTTAATATTCGCAGAATTTGGCTCTCAGTATAACAAACTTCGCCTCCAAACTTTGGAACTGAATTTGAACACTCTTAGTTTTTCTTTTTCTTTTTTTTTTAAAAAAATGCCTTGGGAAGAAGAGTTTGTTTTACTAACAACACAACAGAAAAGTATATCCACAATAGATAAGAAAAACAAATCCAAGACACAGATAGATGAAATAATTATTGCAAAGGAAGAAATCTATTTAAAATCGGTTTCTCCTGTTGCGCCATTGAATACTCAAGAAAATAATATGGTTTGAGTAAATATAAAATCCTATTTGTCATAGTTGAAATTCAGACAGCAATCCTATGAGTTGCAAATACAAGTTTCGTTAATCGTATATTGTTTTTATGACATTATACATGGTTAGGTGTACTGTCATGTTTACAATACTGTTGACATTTTATGTTAAAATTCATGTTTCAAGGAAATTATTAACACATTTTGTTAGGTAATTATACAGTCATGCATAGTTG